>JAVMKO010000048.1:942779-948168 GCA_032164245.1 Sternotherus odoratus
GGGGGGGTCAGTGTCTTGCATGGGGGAGACACACACTGGGGGGGTCAGTGTCTTGCATGGGGGGACAGGGACACACACACTGGGGGGGTCAGTGTCTTGCATGGGGGGGACACACACACTGGGGGGTCAGTGCCTTGCATGGGGGGACACACACACTGGGGGGGTCAGTGCCTGCATGGGGGGGACACACACTGGGGGGGTCAGTATCTTGCATGGGGGGACAGAGACACACACTGGGGGGGTCAGTGTCTTGCATGGGGGACACACACACTGGGGGGGTCAGTGTCTTGCATGGGGGGGACACACACTGGGGGGGTCAGTGTCTTGCATGGGGGGGACACACACTGGGGGGGTCAGTGTCTTGCATGGGGGACACACACACTGGGGGGTCAGTGTCTTGCATGGGGGGGACACACACACTGGGGGGGTCAGTGTCTTGCATGGGGGGGACACACACTGGGGGGGTCAGTGTCTTGCATGGGGGACACACACACTGGGGGGTCAGTGTCTTGCATGGGGGGACACACACACTGGGGGGTCAGTGTCTTGCATGGGGGGGCACACACTGGGGGGGTCAGTGTCTTGCATGGGGGGACAGAGACACACACTGGGGGGGTCAGTGTCTTGCATGGGGGGGACACACACTGGGGGGGTCAGTGTCTTGCATGGGGGGACAGGGACACACACTGGGGGGGTCAGTGCCTTGCATGGGGGGGACACACACTGGGGGGGTCAGTGTCTTGCATGGGGGGGACAGGAACACACACTGGGGGGTCAGTGTCTTGCATGGGGGGGACACACACTGGGGGGGTCAGTGTCTTGCATGGGGGGGACACACACACTGGGGGGGTCAGTGTCTTGCATGGGGGGGACACACACTGGGGGGGTCAGTGTCTTGCATGGGGGGACACACACACTGGGGGGGTCAGTGTCTTGCATGGGGGACACACACACTGGGGGGGTCAGTGCCTTGCATGGGGGGGGACACACACTGGGGGGGTCAGTGCCTTGCATGGGGGGGGAGACACACTGGGGGGGGTCAGTGCCTTGCATGGGGGGGACACACACTGGGGGGGTCAGTGCCTTGCATGGGGGGGGACACACACTGGGGGGGTCAGTGTCTTGCATGGGGGGACACACACTGGGGGGGTCAGTGTCTTGCATGGGGGGGGACACACACTGGGGGGGTCAGTGCCTTGCATGGGGGGACAGGACACACACTGGGGGGGTCAGTGCCTTGCATGGGGGGACAGGGACACACACTGGGGGGGGGTCAGTGCCTTGCATGGGGGGGGACACACACTGGGGGGTCAGTGTCTTGCATGGGGGGACAGGGACACACACTGGGGGGGTCAGTGTCTTGCATGGGGGGGACACACACACTGGGGGGGGTCAGTGTCTTGCATGTGGGGGACACACACACTGGGGGAGTCAGTGTCTTGCATGGGGGGACACACACACTGGGGGGGTCAGTGTCTTGCATGGGGGGGACACACACTGGGGGGTCAGTGTCTTGCATGGGGGGACACACACACTGGGGGGGTCAGTGTCTTGCATGGGGGGGACACACACTGGGGGGGTCAGTGTCTTGCATGGGGGGACAGGACACACACTGGGGGGGGTCAGTGCCTTGCATGGGGGGGACACACACTGGGGGGGTCAGTGTCTTGCATGGGGGGGACAGGAACACACACTGGGGGGTCAGTGTCTTGCATGGGGGGGACACACACTGGGGGGGTCAGTGTCTTGCATGGGGGGGACACACACACTGGGGGGTCAGTGTCTTGCATGGGGGGGACACACACTGGGGGGGTCAGTGTCTTGCATGGGGGGACACACACTGGGGGGGTCAGTGTCTTGCATGGGGGGACACACACACTGGGGGGGTCAGTGTCTTGCATGGGGGGGACACACACTGGGGGGGTCAGTGTCTTGCATGGGGGGACACACACTGGGGGGGTCAGTGTCTTGCATGGGGGGGACACACACTGGGGGGGTCAGTGTCTTGCATGGGGGGGACACACACACTGGGGGGGTCAGTGCCTTGCATGGGGGGACACACACTGGGGGGGTCAGTGTCTTGCATGGGGGGGACACACACACGGGGGGTCAGTGTCTTGCATGGGGGACACACACTGGGGGGGTCAGTGTCTTGCATGGGGGGGACAGGAACACACACTGGGGGGTCAGTGTCTTGCATGGGGGGGACACACACACTGGGGGAGTCAGTGTCTTGCATGGGGGGACACACACTGGGGGGGTCAGTGTCTTGCATGGGGGGGACACACACTGGGGGGGTCAGTGTCTTGCATGGGGGGACACACACACTGGGGGGTCAGTGTCTTGCATGGGGGGGGCACACACTGGTGGGGTTAGTGTCTTGCATGGGGGGGGACACACACTGGGGGGGTCAGTGTCTTGCATGGGGGGACAGGGACACACACTGGGGGGGGTCAGTGCCTTGCATGGGGGGGACACACACTGGGGGGGTCAGTGTCTTGCATGGGGGGACACACACTGGGGGGGTCAGTGTCTTGCATGGGGGGGACACACACACTGGGGGGGTCAGTGTCTTGCATGGGGGGGACACACACTGGGGGGGTCAGTGTCTTGCATGGGGGGGGACACACACTGGGGGGGTCAGTGTCTTGCATGGGGGGACACACACACTGGGGGGGTCAGTGTCTTGCATGGGGGGGACACACACTGGGGGGGTCAGTGTCTTGCATGGGGGGGACACACACTGGGGGGGTCAGTGTCTTGCATGGGGGGGACACACACTGGGGGGGTCAGTGTCTTGCATGGGGGGGACAGGAACACACACTGGGGGTCAGTGTCTTGCATGGGGGGGACACACACTGGGGGGGTCAGTGTCTTGCATGGGGGGGACACACACACTGGGGGGGTCAGTGTCTTGCATGGGGGGGGACACACACTGGGGGGGTCAGCTGTCTTGCATGGGGGGACACACACTGGGGGGGTCAGTGTCTTGCATGGGGGGACACACACACTGGGGGGGTCAGTGTCTTGCATGGGGGGGACACACACTGGGGGGTCAGTGTCTTGCATGGGGGGGACACACACTGGGGGGGTCAGTGTCTTGCATGGGGGGGGACACACACTGGGGGGTCAGTGTCTTGCATGGGGGGGACACACACTGGGGGGTCAGTGCCTTGCATGGGGGGGACACACACTGGGGGGGTCAGTGTCTTGCATGGGGGGGGACACACACACGGGGGGTCAGTGTCTTGCATGGGGGGACACACACTGGGGAAGGGATGGGCCGTGTGGTACATCACACACACACACACACACACACACACACACACACAGTGCCCCCCCCCGCAGTACCCTACCCCGCCCGGCGGGGGCGCTCCAGTCCCGCAGGTAGCGCACGGCCAGCTCCAGGATCTCGCCTTCTCCACCTTCCGGCTCTGCAGGGTCTGCAGGACAAGAGACCAGGACGGGGCTGAGTTGGCCGGGGGAGGGGGGGAGGGGGCTGGAGGAGGTGGGGGAGGATGGGGGACATTGGGTGGGAGCAGGGGGGGCTGAGTGGGGGCTGAGAGGCTCAGAGTGGGGGTGGGGCCTGGGGGGTGGGGCTGTCAAGGTGGGGGTGGGGGCTGTCTGGGTGGGGCCTGGGGAGCTCTGGGGGAGGGTGTCTGGATGGAGCAGGGGGCTTGAGGTGGGGGTGTCTGGGAGGAGGTGGGGTGGGGTGGGGTGGGTTTGGGTTGGGGGCTCTGTGCAGTGGTGTCTGGGTGAGGGCTGGGGGCTTGGGGTGGGGGCTGCCTGGAGGGGGAGCGGGTTGGGGGCAGAGGGGGCTGGGGGGGGCTCGGGGCAGGTTGAAATGGGGGGATCTCGGGTCAGACAATGGGGGGGAAGGGGGCATCTTTGGGGGGGGGCTGGAAGCTCAGGGCAGGGGATACCTGGGGGGGGGGTCGGTGGACTTGTGGGGGTTGTGGGGCAGTCTGGGGGCAGAGTGTCTATGGGTGGGGGAGGGGTTCCGGTTGGGGTTCTCTGGGGCAGTGGGTGGATGGGTGGGGGAGGGGCTCTAGGCGGGGCTCTCTGGGGGGAGGGGCAGGGGGCCTGGGTGGATCGGTGAGGCAGGGTGCACAGGGTGGGTGCTGGGGTCTCGGGGGGCTGGTAGGGGGCTGTGGGGCAGCTCTCTGGAGGGAGGGGGCAGGGGGGACTCTCTGGGGAGGGGCAAAAGGCAGGAGGCTCTGGGGGGACTCGTGGCGGGGGGCGGGGTCTCTCCGGGGGGGGGGAGTCAGGAGGCTCTGGGAGGGGGGAGGGGGCGGGGTCTCTCCGGGGGGGCGGGAGGCAGAGGCTCTGGGAGGGGGAGGGGGCGGGGTCTCTCCGGGGGGGCGGGAGGCAGGAGGCTCAGGGAGGGGCAGGGGGCGGGGTCTCTTCGGGGGGGCGGGAGTCAAGGCCTCTCGGGGGGGTCAGGGGGCTTGGGGGGTTCCGGGGGAATGGGGGTTTCGGGGGGCTGGAGGCAGGAGGCTCTGGGAGGGGGAGGGGGCGGGGTCTCTCCGGGGGGAGGCGGGAGTCAGGGGGCTCTGGGAGGGGGGAGGGGGCGGGGTCTCTCCGGGGGGGGGGGGAGTCAGGAGGCTCTGGGAGGGGGTAGGGGGCGGGGTCTCTCTGGGGGGGGGAGTCAGGAGGCTCTGGAGGGGGGAGGGGCGGGTCTCTCCGGGGGGGGAGTCAGGAGGCTCTGGGAGGGGGGAGGGGGCGGGGTCTCTCGGGGGGAGGCGGGAGTCAGGGGGCTCTGGGAGGGGGGGAGGGGTCTCTCCGGGGTCAGGGATCGGGGAACAGGGGCTCTGGGGGGGGGCAGGGGGAGGGGTCTCTCGGGGGGGGGAGTCAGGAGGCTCTGGGAGGGGGGAGGGGGCGGGGTCTCTCGGGGGGGGGAGTCAGGAGGCTCTGGGAGGGGGGAGGGGGCGGGGTCTCTCGGGGGGGAGGCGGGAGTCAGGGGGCTCTGGGAGGGGGGGAGGGGTCTCTCCGGGGGTCAGGGATCGGGGAACAGGGGCTCTGGGGGGGGGCAGGGGGGAGGGGTCCTCTCCGGGGGGGGGAGTCAGGAGGCTCTGGAGGGGGGAGGGTGGCGGGGTCTCTCGGGGGGGGAGTCAGGAGGCTCGGAGGGGGAGGGGGCGGGGTCTCTCCGGGGGGGGGAGTCAGGAGGCTCTGGGAGGGGGGAGGGGAGCGGGGTCTCTCCGGGGGGGCGGAGTCAGGAGGCTCTGGGAGGAGGCAGGGGGCGGGGTCTCTCCGGGGGGGAGGCGGGAGTCAGGAGGCTCTGGGAGGGGGGAGGGGTCTCTCCGGGGGGGAGGCGGGAGTCAGGGGGCTCTGGGAGGGGGGAGGGGGTCTCTCCGGGGGGGAGGCGGGAGTCAGGAGGCTCTGGGAGAGG
>JAVMKO010000048.1:948368-1200362 GCA_032164245.1 Sternotherus odoratus
CCTCCCCAGGACAATACAGGGACCCCCTCCCCCAGGGGCCATATGGGACATACAGGCACTCCCCCTCCCCAGGGCAATACGGGACCCCCTCCCCCAGGGCCATATGGGACATACAGGCACTCCCCTCCCCAGGACAATACAGGGACCCCCTCCCCCCGGGCCATATGGGCCATATAGGGACTCCCCCTCCCCAGGACAATACAGGGACCCCTCCCCCTGGGCCATATGGGCCATATAGGGACTCCCCCTCCCCAGGGCAATATGGGGACCCCCTCCCCAGGACCATATGGGACATATAGGGACTCCCCTCCCCAGGGCAATACAGGGATCCCCTCCCCCTGGGCCATATGGGACATACAGGGACTCCCCTCCCCAGGACAATACAGGGACCCCCCTCCCCCCGGGCCATATGGGACATATAGGGACTCCCCCTGCCCAGGGCAATACGGGGACCCCCTCCCCCCGGGCCATATGGGACATATAGGGACTCCCTCTCCCCAGGGCAATACAGGGACCCCCTTCCCAGGATCATATGGGACATATAGGGACCCCCTCCCCCAGGGCCATATGGATAGACTGACCATACGTCCCGTTTTGTACATATTTTTGGACTGTCCCATCTTTTTACCATAAATATCACATTTGTCCCGTTTTGCAGGGACCCACGCCCGGGTCTGTGGTAAGAGGACTTCACCGAGCCCTCACTCAGAAGAAAGAAAAGTCCCGTCTAGCCGCGTTGCTCCGAATATCCCCAGACTGAACGGCAGGGTAAGGGTTAAGGAACTTAGGCTATTGATTTCAGCGCTGAAAGACTGACAATTCAAAACAAAGAGTCAGCCCGCGCAGCATGATACAATGATATTTATAGAGCCAACATTTCCCTACACATCACACTAACATCTCCCAATTACATTAGAGCCGGCACCTCACTTTATATATGGACACTTCCCATTCTTATACTTAAGCAGGGAGCTCTAGCACCATCTTGTGGCGTAAACATATTGCAGTATAAATTGTTAATTCCCTATGCTTTATATATATCAACTCTTTTGTAACTAATCAAAGGAAAAGCCAACCTGGAGCAGAGAAGGAGTTGCCGTTCTCAAGCATTCTTGCCTTCATTGGGCCATCTGGCTTTTATATTCTCTTACTCCCTTTAAATTCCCATCCGCCTGCTTATCTACTTTGTTTCCCTGGCCTTGAGACTAGCTAGCTTAATTGATACAGAACTCAGGACATTGTGGTGTTGTTATAGATACACCAGGTGCATATTGCTTATTCCAACCTGCAGGCAAAGAACAGCTTTATTTCCCCACAGGTCCCGCCTCCACCCACCCCCTCCCGCAGCCCTTCAGTCCCTTCCCCTCACGGCCCCCGGTGGATCCCTTGCCAGCCGGGGTCTCAACTTGCTGCCAGCCTGGCTGTAGGAAGCCCAGGCTGGCAGCGGACTGAGTCCCCAGCTGGCAGGAGCCGGGGGGGGAATCCCAAAGCGGTGGCAGGCTGACTGCCCAGACCGCTGCCGCTTTGGGCTCTCTCCCCAGGCTCCTGCCAGCCGGGGTCCTGCTGCCTGCCCCAGTCAGCTTCTGCTGCCAGTCTGGGTGTAGGGAACCCAGGCTGGCACAGGAGCTGAGACCCCCCGTTGACAGGAGCCTGGGGGGGAAACCCCAAAGAGGCAGCAGGTTGAGCGCTTAACTGGCTGCCGCTTTAGAGTTTCCCCGCAGGCTCCTGCTAGCCGGGGTCTGAGCTCCCGCTGCCAGCCTGGGTGTAGGGAACCCAGGCTGGCACAGGAGCTGAGACCCCCTGTTGGCAGGAGCCTGGGGGGGAAACCCCAAAGAGGCAGCAGGTTGACCGCTCAGCCAGCTGCCGCTTTAGAGTTTCCCCCCAGGCTCCTGCTAGCCGGGGTCTGAGCTCCCGCTGCCAGCCTGGGTTCCCTACAGGAGCTGACTGGGGCAGGTGGTGGGACCACCACCTCCCCCCACACCCCAGTGCGGCAGTGACCCCCCCCCCCCCCAGTAGACACTTGATTATCTGGGATTTTATTAACCGGGATTAAGGTTTTCCCGATCATCCCGGATAATCGAGATTCTACTGTATGTTCATGAAATAAAACTTTTTTAGCGTCTTACTTTTTCATGAATACAGAATATTACATAACCCGTCCCGTTTTTGCTATCCCCAATGTCCCGTGTTTGTCTCAAGGAAATATGGTCAGCCTACATATGGAACATATAGGGACCCCCTCCCCCAGGGCTAAATGGGACATACAGGGACTCCCCTCCCCAGGGCAATATGGGGACCCCCTCCCCCAGGACCCTATGGGACATATAGGGACTCCCCTCCCCAGGACAATACAGGGACCCCCTCCCCCAGGGCTATATGGGACATACAGGGACTCCCCTCCCCAGGACAATACAGGGACCCCCCTCCCCCAGGGCCATATGGGACATACAGGCACTCCCCCTCCCCAGGGCAATACGGGACCCCTCCCCCAGGGCCATATGGGACATACAGGCACTCCCCTCCCCAGGACAATACAGGGACCCCCCTCCCCCCCCGGGCCATATGGGCCATATAGGGACTCCCCCTCCCCAGGACAATACAGGGACCCCCTCCCCCTGGGCCATATGGGCCATATAGGGACTCCCCCTCCCCAGGGCAATATGGGGACCCCCTCCCCAGGACATATGGGACATATAGGGACTCCCCTCCCCAGGGCAATACAGGGATCCCCTCCCCCTGGGCCATATGGGACATACAGGGACTCCCCTCCCCAGGACAATACAGGGACCCCCTCCCCCCGGGCCATATGGGACATATAGGGACTCCCCCTGCCCAGGGCAATACGGGGACCCCCTCCCCCCGGGCCATTATGGACATATAGGGACTCCCTCTCCCCAGGGCAATACAGGACCCCCTTCCCAGGATCATATGGGACATATAGGGACCCCCTCCCCAGGGCCATATGGATAGACTGACCATACGTCCCGTTTTTGTACATATTTTTGGACTGTCCCATCTTTTACCATAAATATCACATTTGTCCCCGTTTTGCAGGGACCCACGCCCGGGTCTGTGGTAAGAGGACTTCACCGAGCCCTCACTCAGAAGAAAGAAAAGTCCCGTCTAGCCGCGTTGCTCCGAATATCCCAGACTGAACGGCAGGGTAAGGGTTAAGGAACTTAGGCTATTGATTTCAGCGCTGAAAGACTGACAATTCAAAACAAAGAGTCAGCCCCGCGCAGCATGATACAATGATATTTATAGAGCCAACATTTCCCTACACATCACACTAACATCTCCCAATTACATTAGAGCCGGCACCTCACTTTATATATGGGACACTTCCCATTCTTATACTTAAGCAGGGAGCTCTATCACCATCTTGTGGCGTAAACATATTGCAGTATAAATTGTTAATTCCCTATGCTTTATATATATCAACTCTTTTGTAACTAATCAAAGGAAAAGCCAACCTGGAGCAGAGAAGGAGTTGCCGTTCTCAAGCATTCTTGCCTTCATTGGGCCATCTGGCTTTTATATTCTCTTACTCCCTTTAAATTCCCATCCGCCTGCTTATCTACTTTGTTTCCCTGGGCCTTGAGACTAGCTAGCTTAATTGATACAGAACTCAGGACATTGTGGTGTTGTTATAGATACACCAGGTGCATATTGTTTATTTCAACCTGCAGGCAAAGAACAGCTTTATTTCCCCACAGGTCCCGCCTCCTCCCACCCCCTCCCGCAGCCCTTCAGTTCCTTCCCCTCACGGCCCCCGGTGGATCCCTTGCCAGCCGGAGTCTCAACTTGCTGCCAGCCTGGCTGTAGGAAGCCCAGGCTGGCAGCGGACTGAGTCCCCAGCTGGCAGGAGCCGGGGGGGAATCCCAAAGCGGCGGCAGGCTGACTGCCCAGACCGCTGCCTCTTTGGACTCTCTCCCCAGGCTCCTGCCAGCTGGGGTCCTGCTGCCTGCCCCAGTCAGCTCCTGCTGCCAGTCTGGGTGTAGGGAACCCAGGCTGGCGCGGGAGCTGAGACCCCCCGTTGACAGGAGGCTGGGGGGGGAACCCCAAAGAGGCAGCAGGTTGAGCGCTTAACTGGCTGCCGCTTTAGAGTTTCCCCCCAGGCTCCTGCTAGCCGGGGACTGAGCTCCCGCTGCCAGCCTGGGTTCCCTACAGGAGCTGACTGGGGCAGGTGGTGGGACCACCACCTCCCCCCACACCCCAGTGCGGCAGTGACCCCCCCCCCCAGTAGACATTTGATTATCCGGGATTTTATTAACCGGGATTAAGGTTTTCCTGATCATCCCGGATAATCAAGAGTCTACTGTATGTTCATGTAATGAAACTTTTTTTATCGTCTTACCTTTTCATGAATACAGAATATTACATAACCCGTCCCGTTTTTGCTATCCCAATGTCCCGTGTTTGTCTCAAGGAAATATGGTCAGCCTACATATGAAACATATAGGGACCCCCTCCCCCAGGGCTAAATGGGACATACAGGGACTCCCCTCCCCAGGGCAATATGGGGACCCCCTCCCCCAGGACCCTATGGGACATATAGGCACTCCCCTCCCCAGGACAATACAGGGACCCCCTCCCCCAGGGCCATATGGGACATACAGGGACTCCCCTCCCCAGGACAATACAGGGACCCCCTCCCCCAGGGCCATATGGGACATACAGGCACTCCCCCTCCCCAGGGCAATACGGGACCCCCTCCCCCAGGGCCATATGGGACATACAGGCACTCCCCTCCCCAGGACAATACAGGGACCCCCTCCCCCCGGGCCATATGGGCCATATAGGGACTCCCCCTCCCCAGGACAATACAGGGACCCCCTCCCCCTGGGCCATATGGGCCATATAGAGACTCCCCCTCCCCAGGGCAATATGGGGACCCCCTCCCCAGGACCATATGGGACATATAGGGACTCCCCTCCCCAGGGCAATACAGGGATCCCCTCCCCCTGGGCCATATGGGACATACAGGGACTCCCCTCCCCAGGACAATACAGGGACCCCCTCCCCCCGGGCCATATGGGACATATAGGGACTCCCCCTGCCCAGGGCAATACGGGGACCCCCTCCCCCCGGGCCATATGGGACATATAGGGACTCCCTCTCCCCAGGGCAATACAGGGACCCCCTTCCCAGGATCATATGGGACATATAGGGACCCCCTCCCCCAGGGCCATATGGATAGACTGACCATACGTCCCGTTTTGTACATATTTTTGGACTGTCCCATCTTTTTACCATAAATATCACATTTGTCCCGTTTTGCAGGGACCCACGCCCGGGTCTGTGGTAAGAGGACTTCACCGAGCCCTCACTCAGAAGAAAGAAAAGTCCCGTCTAGCCGCGTTGCTCCGAATATCCCCAGACTGAACGGCAGGGTAAGGGTTAAGGAACTTAGGCTATTGATTTCAGCGCTGAAAGACTGACAATTCAAAACAAAGAGTCAGCCCCGCGCAGCATGATACAATGATATTTATAGAGCCAACATTTCCCTACACATCACACTAACATCTCCCAATTACATTAGAGCCGGCACCTCACTTTATATATGGACACTTCCCATTCTTATACTTAAGCAGGGAGCTCTATCACCATCTTGTGGCGTAAACATATTGCAGTATAAATTGTTAATTCCCTATGCTTTATATATATCAACTCTTTTGTAACTAATCAAAGGAAAAGCCAACCTGGAGCAGAGAAGGAGTTGCCGTTCTCAAGCATTCTTGCCTTCATTGGGCCATCTGGCTTTTATATTCTCTTACTCCCTTTAAATTCCCATCCGCCTGCTTATCTACTTTGTTTCCCTGGGCCTTGAGACTAGCTAGCTTAATTGATACAGAACTCAGGACATTGTGGTGTTGTTATAGATACACCAGGTGCATATTGTTTATTTCAACCTGCAGGCAAAGAACAGCTTTATTTCCCCACAGGTCCCGCCTCCTCCCACCCCCTCCCGCAGCCCTTCAGTTCCTTCCCCTCACGGCCCCCGGTGGATCCCTTGCCAGCCGGAGTCTCAACTTGCTGCCAGCCTGGCTGTAGGAAGCCCAGGCTGGCAGCGGACTGAGTCCCCAGCTGGCAGGAGCCGGGGGGGAATCCCAAAGCGGCGGCAGGCTGACTGCCCAGACCGCTGCCGCTTTGGACTCTCTCCCCAGGCTCCTGCCAGCCGGGGTCCTGCTGCCTGCCCCAGTCAGCTCCTGCTGCCAGTCTGGGTGTAGGGAACCCAGGCTGGCGCGGGAGCTGAGACCCCCCGTTGACAGGAGGCTGGGGGGGGAACCCCAAAGAGGCAGCAGGTTGAGCGCTTAACTGGCTGCCGCTTTAGAGTTTCCCCCCAGGCTCCTGCTAGCCGGGGACTGAGCTCCCGCTGCCAGCCTGGGTTCCCTACAGGAGCTGACTGGGGCAGGTGGTGGGACCACCACCTCCCCCCACACCCCAGTGCGGCAGTGACCCCCCCCCAGTAGACATTTGATTATCTGGGATTTTATTAACCGGGATTAAGGTTTTCCCGATCATCCCGGATAATCGAGATTCTACCGTATGTTCATGAAATAAAACTTTTTTAGCGTCTTACTTTTTCATGAATACAGAATATTACATAACCCGTCCCGTTTTTGCTATCCCAATGTCCTGTGTTTGTCTCAAGGAAATATGGTCAGCCTACATATGGAACATATAGGGACCCCCTCCCCCAGGGCTAAATGGGACATACAGGGACTCCCCTCCCCAGGGAAATATGGGGACCCCCTCCCCCAGGACCCTATGGGACATATAGGGACTCCCCTCCCCAGGACAATACAGGGACCCCCTCCCCCAGGGCTATATGGGACATACAGGGACTCCCCTCCCCAGGACAATACAGGGACCCCCCTCCCCCAGGGCCATATGGGACATACAGGCACTCCCCCTCTCCAGGACAATACAGGGACCCCCTCCCCCAGGGCCATATGGGACATAAAGGGACTCCCCTCCCCAGGACAATACAGGGACCCCCTCCCCCGGGCCATATGGGCCATATAGGGACTCCCCCTCCCCAGGACAATACAGGGACCCCCTCCCCCTGGGCCATATGGGCCATATAGGGACTCCCCCTCCCCAGGGCAATATGGGGACCCCCTCCCCAGGACCATATGGGACATATAGGGACTCCCCTCCCCAGGGCAATACAGGGATCCCCTCCCCCTGGGCCATATGGGACATAGAGGGACTCCCCTCCCCAGGACAATACAGGGACCCCCTCCCCCGGGCCATATGGGACATATAGGGACTCCCCCTGCCCAGGGCAATACGGGGACCCCCTCCCCCCGGGCCATATGGGACATATAGGGACTCCCTCTCCCCAGGGCAATACAGGGACCCCCTTCCCAGGATCATATGGGACATATAGGGACCCCCTCCCCCAGGGCCATATGGATAGACTGACCATACGTCCCGTTTTTTACATATTTTTGGACTGTCCCATCTTTTTACCATAAATATCACATTTGTCCCGTTTTGCAGGGACCCACGCCCGGGTCTGTGGTAAGAGGACTTCACCGAGCCCTCACTCAGAAGAAAGAAAAGTCCCGTCTAGCCGCGTTGCTCCGAATATCCCCAGACTGAACGGCAGGGTAAGGGTTAAGGAACTTAGGCTATTGATTTCAGCGCTGAAAGACTGACAATTCAAAACAGAGTCAGCCCCGCGCAGCATGATACAATGATATTTATAGAGCCAACATTTCCCTACACATCACACTAACATCTCCCAATTACATTAGAGCCGGCACCTCACTTTATATATGGACACTTCCCATTCTTATACTTAAGCAGGGAGCTCTAGCACCATCTTGTGGCGTAAACATATTGCAGTATAAATTGTTAATTCCCTATGCTTTATATATATCAACTCTTTTGTAACTAATCAAAGGAAAAGCCAACCTTGAGCAGAGAAGGAGTTGCCGTTCTCAAGCATTCTTGCCTTCATTGGGCCATCTGGCTTTTATATTCTCTTACTCCCTTTAAATTCCCATCCGCCTGCTTATCTACTTTGTTTCCCTGGGCCTTGAGACTAGCTAGCTTAATTGATATAGAACTCAGGACATTGTGGTGTTGTTATAGATACACCAGGTGCATATTGTTTATTTCAACCTGCAGGCAAAGAGCAGCTTTATTTCCCCACAGGTCCCGCCTCCTCCCACCCCCTCCCGCAGCCCTTCAGTCCCTTCCCCTCACGGCCCCCAGTGGATCCCTTGCCAGCCGGGGTCTCAACTGGCTGCCAGCCTGGCTGTAGGAAGCCCAGGCTGGCAGCGGACTGAGTCCCCAGCTGGCAGGAGCCGGGGGGAATCCCAAAGCGGCGGCAGGCTGACTGCCCAGACCGCTGCCTCTTTGGACTCTCTCCCCAGGCTCCTGCCAGCCGGGGTCCTGCTGCCTGCCCCAGTCAGCTCCTGCTGCCAGTCTGGGTGTAGGGAACCCAGGCTGGCGTGGGAGCTGAGACCCCCCGTTGACAGGAGGCTGGGGGGGGAACCCCAAAGAGGCAGCAGGTTGAGCGCTTAACTGGCTGCCGCTTTAGAGTTTTCCCCCAGGCTCCTGCTAGCTGGGGTCTGAGCTCCCGCTGCCAGCCTGGGTTCCCTACAGGAGCTGACTGGGGCAGGTGGTGGGACCACCACCTCCCCCCACACCCCAGTGCGGCAGTGACCCCCCCCCCAGTAGACACTTGATTATCTGGGATTTTATTAACCGGGATTAAGGTTTTCCCGATCATCCCGGATAATCGAGATTCTACCGTATGTTCATGAAATAAAACTTTTTTAGCGTCTTACTTTTTCATGAATACAGAATATTACATAACCCGTCCCGTTTTTGCTATCCCAATGTCCCGTGTTTGTCTCAAGGAAATATGGTCAGCCTACATATGGAACATATAGGGACCCCCTCCCCCAGGGCTAAATGGGACATACAGGGACTCCCCTCCCCAGGGAAATATGGGGACCCCCTCCCCCAGGACCCTATGGGACATATAGGGACTCCCCTCCCCAGGACAATACAGGGACCCCCTCCCCCAGGGCCATATGGGACATACAGGGACTCCCCTCCCCAGGACAATACAGGGACCCCTCCCCCAGGACCACATGGGACATACAGGCACTCCCCCTCCCCAGGACAATACAGGGACCCCCCTCCCCCAGGGCTATATGGGACATATAGGGACTCCCCTCCCCAGGACAATACAGGGACCCCCTCCCCCAGGGCTATATGGGACATATAGGGACTCCCCTCCCCAGGGCAATATGGGGACCCCCTCCCCCAGGACCCTATGGGACATATAGGGACTCCCCTCCCCAGGACAATACAGGGACCCCCTCCCCCAGGGCCGTATGGGACATACAGGGACTCCCCTCCCCAGGACAATACAGGGACCCCCTCCCCCAGGACCACATGGGACATATAGGGACTCCCCCTCCCCAGGGCAGATGTCAGCTCAGGTGAGTCTCTTCCCAGGTGCCAGCGGGCGCCCGGCCCCATCCGGGGGCGAGTCAGCAACCCAGACGTGTCCTGCGGGGCGGGACTGCCGAACGACCGGCTCCTTCGCCCGCCCGGAGCTGCTTTTAATGCCCCGGCTGCAGGGAGGGTGAGAAGACCACCTCCAGGTGCGGCCCCGATGGCCACCTACACCGTCCGGGTGAGCACCAGCCGCGCTATCTCCCTCACCCTGGTGGGAGCTCAGGGGGAGACCCCCAGGCACCAGCTGGATCATCAAGGCAAGGACTTCCCCCCTCCTCCCTCCCCCACATCAGCTGTCCCCGAGGAAATTTCCCAGCCGCTCTGGCCCTTATCCAACCCCCCAGCCCCCTCACCACATCGCCGCTGGGAGCCAGACATGCTGTCACCCAGCCCCCCCCCCCCAGCACTGCTCGTGGGGTGCACGAAGGCTGTGGGGGTGGGGAACAGCTGGGGAGGGGGGACCCCGTGCGCACGCCTAGGTCCCGTTGCCGCTCTATAAATCCACAGTATAGCCATTTATTCCCACCCTCTGTTCCCTCTCTTTTCACTGGCCTGCCTGGGAATGAGTTCAGGATCCTCTAATGATCCTTCAATGAAATTAATGACGAGCCTTTCGCGATCTTAATCACCCCGCCTCCGTTGACGAACAAACTCCCTGCCCCAGGGGCAGGAGTGGAGCCGCACAGAACTTATCCCAATCCACACTCCAGCTCCATCTGGGGCTAGGCCCAGGGCATGGGCTGTGACCAGACCTCTGCTAGGAAACTTGGGGGGATGGAGGCAGGAACCACTATTTCGATATGTTTAAGAATAGCAGCTGTGTTAGTCTGTATCCGTAAATAAAAGGAGGAATTCTCTAAGGTGCTACAAGATATCCTCGTTTTATTTTGATCTGGTCTCCCACCGTATTCTTGCCAGCAAGTTAAAGAAGTCTGGGCTGGATGAATGGACCGTAAGGTGGATAGAAAGCTGGCTGGATCGTCGGGCTCAGCGGGTCGTGATCAATGGCTCCATGTCTAGTTGGCAGCCGGTATCAAGCGGAGCCCCAAGGGTCGGTCCTGGGGCCGGCTTTGTTCAGTATCTTTATGAATGATCTGGAGGATGGCGTGGACTGCACCCTCAGCAAGTTTGCAGATGACACTGAGCTGGGGGGAGAGGTAGATATGCTGAAGGGTAGGGATAGGATTAGAGGACTGGGCCAAAAGAAATGTGATGCGGTTCAACAAGGAGAAGTGCAGAGTCCTCCACTTAGGACGGAAGAATCCCATGCACTGCTACAGACTAGGGACCGAATGGCCAGGCAGCAGTTCTGCAGAAAAGGACCTAGGGGTGACAGCGGATGAGAAGCTGGATATGAGTCAACAGTGTGCCCTTGTTGCCAAGAAGGCCAAGGGCATTTTGGGCTGTATAAGTAGGGGCATTGCCAGCAGATCAAGGGATGTGATTGTTCCCCTCTAGTCGATATTGGCGAGGTGTCATCTGGAGTACTGTGTCCAGTTCTGGGGCCCAAACTAAAAGAAAGATGTGGAAAAATTGGAAAGAGTCCAGAGAAGGGCAACAAAAATTATTTGGGGCCTGAAGCGCATGACTTATGCCTGAGGCTGAGAGAACTGGGATTGGCCCTTCCTTTCGCTGCCCTTCCCTTCGCTGCCCTTCCCTTCACTGCCATTCCCTTCCCTTCGCTGCCCTGCCCTTCGCTGCCCTTTCCTTCGCTGCCCTGCCCTTCGCTGCCCTTCGCTGCCCTTCCCTTCCCTTCGCTGCCCTGCCCTTCGCTGCCCTTCCCTTCCCTTCGCTGCCCTTCCCTTCCCTTCGCTGCCCTTCGCTGCCCTTCGCTGCCCTTCCCTTCGCTGCCCTTCCCTTCGCTGCGCTTCGCTGCCCTTCCCTTCTCTGCCCTTCCCTTCCCTTCGCTGCCCTTCCCTTCCCTTCCCTTCGCTGCCCATCCCTTCGCTGCCCTTCCCTTCCCTTCACTGCCCTTCCCTTCCCTTCGCTGCCCTTCCCGTCGCTGCCCTTCCCTTCGCTACCCTTCCCTTCGCTGCCCTTCCCTTCGCTGCACTTCCCTTCGCTGCCCTTCCCTTCCCTTCGCTGCCCTTCCCTTCGCTACCCTTCCCTTCGCTGCCCTTCCCTTTGCTTCCCTTCCCTTCGCTACCCTTCCCTTCCCTTTGCTGCCCATCCCTTCGCTGCCCATCCCTTCGCTGCCCTTCCCTTTGCTGCCATTCCCTTCGCTACCCTTCCCTTCCCTTCGCTGCCCTTCCCTTCGCGATACTTCCCTTCCCTTCGCTGCCCTTCCCTTCGCTGCCCTTCACTTCCCTTCGCTGCCCTTTCCTTCCCTTCACTGCCCTTCCCTTCCCTTCGCTGCCCTTCCCTTCGCTACCCTTCCCTTTGCTGCCCTTCCCTTCGCTGCCCTTCACTTCCCTTCCCTGCCCTTCCCTTCGCTGCCCTTCCCTTCGCTGCCCTTCCCTTCCCTTTCCTTCACTGCCCTTCCCTTTGCTGCCCATCCCTTCGCTGCCCATCCCTTCGCTGCCCTTCGCTTCCCTTCCCTTTGCTGCCCCTCCCTTTGCTGCCCCTCCCTTCCCTTCGCTGCCCTTCCCTTCCCTTCGCTGCCCTTCCCTTTGCTGCCCTTCCCTTTGCTGCCCTTCCTTTGCTGCCCTTCCCTTCGCTGCCCTTCCCTTCCCTTCGCTGCCCTTCGCTGCCCTTCGCTGCCCTTCCCTTTGCTGCCCTTCCCTTCGCTGCGCTTCGCTACCCTTCCCTTCGCTGCCCTTCCCTTCGCTGCGCTTCGCTGCCCTTCCCTTCTCTGCCCTTCCCTTCCCTTCCCTTCGCTGCCCATCCCTTCGCTGCCCTTCCCTTCCCTTCCCTTCGCTGCCCTTCCCTTCGCTGCCCTTCCCTTCGCTACCCTTCCCTTCGCTGCCCTTCCCTTCGCTGCCCTTCCCTTCGCTGCCCTTCCTTTCCCTTCGCTGCCCTTCCCTTCACTGCCCTTCCCTTCGCTACCCTTCCCTTCGCTGCCCTTGCCTTTGCTTCCCTTCCCTTCGCTACCCTTCCCTTCCCTTCGCTGCCCATCCCTTCGCTGCCCATCCCTTCGCTGCCCATCCCTTCGCTGCCCTTCCCTTTGCTTCCATTCCCTTTGCTACCCTTCCCTTCCCTTCGCTGCCCTTCCCTTCGCTGCCCTTCCCTTCGCTACCCTTCCCTTCCCTTCGCTGCCCTTCCCTTCGCTGCCCTTCCCTTCGCTACCATTCCCTTCGCTGCCCTTCCCTTCCCTTCGCTGCCCTTCTCTACCCTTCGCTGCCCTTCCCTTCCCTTCGCTGCCCTTCCCTTCCCTTCGCTGCCCTGCCCTTCCCTTCCCTTCGCTGCCCTTCCCTTCGCTTCCCTTCCCTTCGCTGCCCTTCCCTTCACTGCCCTTCCCTTCGCTGCCCTTCCCTTAGCTGCCCTTCCCTTCGCTGCCCTTCGCTTCCCTTCCCTTCGCTGCCCTGCCCTTCCCTTCGCTGCCCTGCCCTTCCCTTCCCTTCGCTGCCCTTGCCTTCCCTTCGCTGCCCTTCCCTTCGCTGCCCTTCCCTTCGCTACCATTTCCTTCCCTTTGCTGCCCTTCCCTTCGCTGCCCTACCCTTCCCTTCGCTGCCCTTCCCTTCGCTGCCCTTCCCTTTGCTTCACTTCCCTTCACTGCCCTTCCCTTCGCTGCCCTGCCCTTCGCTGCCCTGCCCTGCCCTTCGCTGCCCTGCCCTTCCCTTCCCTTCGCTGCCCTTCCCTTCGCTGCCCTTCCCTTCGCTGCCCTTCCCTTTGCTTCACTTCCCTTCTCTGCCCTTCCCTTCGCTGCCCTTCCCTTCGCTGCCATTCCCTTCCCTTCGCTGCCCTTCCCTTCGCTGCCCTTCCCTTCGCTGCCCTTTCCTTCCCTTCCCTTCCCTTCCCTTCCCTTCCCTTCCCTTCCCTTCCCTTCCCTTCCCTTCGCTTCCCTTCCCTTCCCTTCCCTTCCCTTCGCTTCCCATCCCTTCGCTGCCCATCCCTTCGCTGCCCTTCGCTGCCCTGCCCTTCCCTTCCCTTCGCTGCCCTTCCCTTCGCTGCCCTTCCCTTCGCTGCCCTTCCCTTTGCTTCACTTCCCTTCTCTGCCCTTCCCTTCGCTGCCCATCCCTTCGCTGCCCTTCCCTTCCCTTCACTGCCCTTCCCTTCCCTTCGCTGCCCTTCCCGTCGCTGCCCTTCCCTTCGCTACCCTTCCCTTCGCTGCCCTTCCCTTCGCTGCCCTTCCCTTCGCTGCACTTCCCTTCGCTGCCCTTCCCTTCCCTTCGCTGCCCTTCCCTTCGCTACCCTTCCCTTCGCTGCCCTTCCCTTTGCTTCCCTTCCCTTCGCTACCCTTCCCTTTGCTGCCCATCCCTTCGCTGCCCATCCCTTCGCTGCCCTTCCCTTTGCTGCCATTCCCTTCGCTACCCTTCCCTTCCCTTGGCTGCCCTTCCCTTCGCGATACTTCCCTTCCCTTCGCTGCCCTTCCCTTCGCTGCCCTTCACTTCCCTTCGCTGCCCTTTCCTTCCCTTCACTGCCCTTCCCTTCCCTTCGCTGCCCTTCCCTTCGCTACCCTTCCCTTTGCTGCCCTTCCCTTCGCTGCCCTTCACTTCCCTTCCCTGCCCTTCCCTTCGCTGCCCTTCCCTTCGCTGCCCTTCCCTTTGCTTCACTTCCCTTCGCTACCCTTCCCTTCCCTTTCCTTCACTGCCCTTCCCTTTGCTGCCCATCCCTTCGCTGCCCATCCCTTCGCTGCCCTTCGCTTCCCTTCCCTTTGCTGCCCCTCCCTTTGCTGCCCCTCCCTTCCCTTCGCTGCCCTTCCCTTCCCTTCGCTGCCCTTCCCTTCCCTTCGCTGCCCTTCCCTTTGCTGCCCTTCCCTTTGCTGCCCTTCCTTTGCTGCCCTTCCCTTCGCTGCCCTTCCCTTCCCTTCGCTGCCCTTCGCTGCCCTTCGCTGCCCTTCCCTTTGCTGCCCTTCCCTTCGCTGCGCTTCGCTTCCCTTCCCTTCGCTGCCCTTCCCTTCGCTGCGCTTCGCTGCCCTTCCCTTCTCTGCCCTTCCCTTCCCTTCCCTTCGCTGCCCATCCCTTCGCTGCCCTTCCCTTCCCTTCCCTTCGCTGCCCTTCCCTTCGCTGCCCTTCCCTTCGCTACCCTTCCCTTCGCTGCCCTTCCCTTCGCTGCCCTTCCCTTCGCTGCCCTTCCTTTCCCTTCGCTGCCCTTCCCTTCACTGCCCTTCCCTTCGCTACCCTTCCCTTCGCTGCCCTTGCCTTTGCTTCCCTTCCCTTCGCTACCCTTCCCTTCCCTTCGCTGCCCATCCCTTCGCTGCCCATCCCTTCGCTGCCCATCCCTTCGCTGCCCTTCCCTTTGCTTCCATTCCCTTTGCTACCCTTCCATTCCCTTCGCTGCCCTTCCCTTTGCTACCCTTCCCTTCCCTTCGCTGCCCTTCCCTTCGCTGCCCTTCCCTTCGCTACCCTTCCCTTCCCTTCGCTGCCCTTCCCTTCGCTGCCCTTCCCTTCGCTACCATTCCCTTCGCTGCCCTTCCCTTCCCTTCGCTGCCCTTCTCTACCCTTCGCTGCCCTTCCCTTCCCTTCGCTGCCCTTCCCTTCCCTTCGCTGCCCTGCCCTTCCCTTCCCTTCGCTGCCCTTCCCTTCGCTTCCCTTCCCTTCGCTGCCCTTCCCTTCACTGCCCTTCCCTTCGCTGCCCTTCCCTTCGCTGCCCTTCCCTTCGCTGCCCTTCGCTTCCCTTCCCTTCGCTGCCCTGCCCTTCCCTTCGCTGCCCTGCCCTTCCCTTCCCTTCGCTGCCCTTGCCTTCCCTTCGCTGCCCTTCCCTTCGCTGCCCTTCCCTTCGCTACCATTTCCTTCCCTTTGCTGCCCTTCCCTTCGCTGCCCTACCCTTCCCTTCGCTGCCCTTCCCTTCGCTGCCCTTCCCTTTGCTTCACTTCCCTTCACTGCCCTTCCCTTCGCTGCCCTGCCCTTCGCTGCCCTGCCCTGCCCTTCGCTGCCCTGCCCTTCCCTTCCCTTCGCTGCCCTTCCCTTCGCTGCCCTTCCCTTCGCTGCCCTTCCCTTTGCTTCACTTCCCTTCTCTGCCCTTCCCTTCGCTGCCCTTCCCTTCGCTACCCTTCCCTTCCCTTCGCTGCCCTTCCCTTCGCTGCCCTTCCCTTCGCTGCCCTTCCCTTCGCTGCCCTTCCCTTCCCTTCCCTTCCCTTCCCTTCCCTTCCCTTCCCTTCCCTTCCCTTCCCTTCGCTTCCCTTCCCTTCCCTTCCCTTCCCTTCGCTTCCCATCCCTTCGCTGCCCATCCCTTCGCTGCCCTTCGCTTCCCTTCCCTTCGCTACCCTTCCCTTTGCTGCCCTTCCCTTCGCTACCCATCCCTTCGCTGCCCATCCCTTCGCTGCCCTTTGCTTCCCTTCCCTTTGCTGCCCTTCCCTTCGCTACCCTTCCCTTCGCTGCCCTTCCCTTCGCTGCCCTTCCCTTCGCTGCCCTTCCCTTCGCTACCCTTCCCTTCCCTTCGCTGCCCTTCCTTTCGCTGCCCTTCCCTTCCCTTCCCTGCCCTTCCCTTCGCTGCCCTTCCCTTCGCTGCCCTTCCCTTTGCTGCCCTTTCCTTCCCTTCGCTGCCCTTCCCTTCGCTGCCCTTCCGTTCGCTGCCCTTCCCTTCTCTGCCCTTCGCTGCGCTTCCCTTCCCTTCGCTGCCCTTCCCTTCGCTGCCCTTCCCTTCCCTTCGCTGCCCTTCCCTTCGCTGCCCTTCCCTTCCCTTCGCTGCCCTTCCCTTCGCTACCCTTCCCTTCGCTGCCCTTCCCTTCGCTACCCTTCCCTTCGCTACCCTTCCCTTCGCTTCCCTTCCCTTCCCTTCGCTATCCTTCCCTTCGCTGCCCTTCCCTTCCCTTCCCTGCCCTTCCCTTCGCTACCCTTCCCTTCCCTTCCCTTCACTGCCCTTCCCTTCCCTGCCCTTCCCTTCCCTTCCCTTCCCTTCGCTGTCCTTCCCGTCGCTGCCCTTCCCTTCCCTGCCCTTCCCTTCGCTGCCCTTCCCTTCGCTTCCCTTCCCTTCGCTGCCCTTCCCTTCCCTTCGCTGCCCTTCCCTTCCCTGCCCTTCCCTTCGCTCCCCTTCGCTGCCCTTTCCTTTGCTTCACTTCCCTTCACTACCCTTCCCTTCCCTTCGCTGCCCATCCCTTCGCTGCTCATCCCTTCGCTGCCCTTCCCTTCCCTTCCCTTCGCTGCCCTTCCCTTCCCTTCGCTGCCCTTCCCTTCGCTACCCTTCCCTTCGCTGCCCTTCCCTTCGCTACCCTTCCGTTCCCTTCGCTACCCTTCCCTTCGCTGCCCTTCCCTTCCCTTCGCTGCCCTTCCCTTCGCTACCCTTCTGTTCGCTGCCCTTCCCTTCCCTTCCCTTCGCTGCCCTTCCCTTCCCTTCGCTGCCCTTCCCATCACTGCCCTTCCCTTCCCTTCGCTGCCCTTCCCTTCCCTTTGCTGCCCTTCCCTTCGCTGCCCTACCCTTCCCTTCGCTGCCCTTCCCTTCCTTTCGCTGCCCTTCCCTTCGCTACCCTTCCCTTCCCTTCGCTGCCCTGCCCTTCGCTGCCCTGCCCTGCCCTTCGCTGCCCTGCCCTTCGCTGCCCTGCCCTTCCCTTAGCTGCCCTGCCCTTCCCTTCCCTTCGGTGCCCTTCCCTTCCCTTCCCTTTGCTGCCCTTCCCTTCGCTGCCCTTCCCTTCGCTGCCCTTCGCTTCCCTTCCCTTCGCTGCCCTTCCCTTCCCTTCGCTGCCCTTCCCTTCCCTTCGCTGCCCTTCCCTTCCCTTTGCTGCCCTTCCCTTCGCTGCCCTGCCCTTCCCTTCGCTGCCCTGCCCTTCGCTGCCCTTCCCTTCGCTGCCCTTCCCTTCGCTCCCCTTCGCTGCCCTTTCCTTTGCTTCACTTCCCTTCGCTACCCTTCCCTTCCCTTCGCTGCCCATCCCTTAGCTGCTCATCCCTTCGCTGCCCTTCCCTTCCCTTCCCTTCGCTGCCCTTCCCTTCATTTCGCTGCCCTTCCCTTCGCTACCCTTCCCTTCGCTGCCCTTCCCTTCGCTACCCTTCCGTTCCCTTCGCTACCCTTCCCTTCGCTGCCCTTCCCTTCCCTTCGCTGCCCTTCCCTTCGCTACCCTTCTGTTCACTGCCCTTCCCTTCCCTTCCCTTCGCTGCCCTTCCCTTCCCTTCGCTGCCCTTCCCATCGCTGCCCTTCCCTTCCCTTCGCTGCCCTTCCCTTCCCTTTGCTGCCCTTCCCTTCGCTGCCCTGCCCTTCCCTTCGCTGCCCTGCCCTTCGCTGCCCTTCCCTTCGCTGCCCTTCCCTTCGCTCCCCTTCGCTGCCCTTTCCTTTGCTTCACTTCCCTTCGCTACCCTTCCCTTCCCTTCGCTGCCCATCCCTTCGCTGCTCATCCCTTCGCTGCCCTTCCCTTCACTTCCCTTCGCTGCCCTTCCCTTCCCTTCGCTGCCCTTCCCATCGCTGCCCTTCCCTTCCTTTCACTGCCTTTCCCTTCCCTTCCCTTCCCTTCGCTGCCCTGCCCTTCCCTTCCGTTCGCTGCCCTTCCCTTCGCTGCCCTTCCCTTCGCTACCCTTCCCTTCCCTTCGCTGCCCTTCCCTTGCTGCCCTTCCCTTTGCTACCCTTCCCTTCGCTGCCCTTCCCTTCCCTTTGCTGCCCTTCCCTTCGCTACCCTTCCCTTCGCTGCCCTTCCCTTCCTTTCGCTGCCCTTCCCTTCGCTACCCTTCACTTCCCTTCGCTGCCCTGCCCTTCGCTGCCCTGCCCTGCCCTTCGCTGCCCTGCCCTTCGCTGCCCTGCCCTTCCCTTAGCTGCCCTGCCCTTCCCTTCCCTTTGCTGCCCTTCCCTTCCCTTCCCTTTGCTGCCCTTCCCTTCGCTGCCCTTCCCTTCGCTGCCCTTCGCTTCCCTTCCCTTCGCTGCCCTTCCCTTCCCTTCGCTGCCCTTCCCTTACGTTCGCTGCCCTTCCCTTCCCTTTGCTGCCCTTCCCTTCGCTGCCCTGCCCTTCCCTTCGCTGCCCTGCCCTTCGCTGCCCTTCCCTTCGCTGCCCTTCCCTTCGCTCCCCTTCGCTGCCCTTTCCTTTGCTTCACTTCCCTTCGCTACCCTTCCCTTCCCTTCGCTGCCCATCCCTTCGCTGCTCATCCCTTCGCTGCCCTTCCCTTCCCTTCGCTGCCCTTCCCTTCCCTTCGCTGCCCTTCCCTTCGCTACCCTTCCCTTCGCTGCCCTTCCCTTTGCTTCACTTCCCTTCTCTGCCCTTCCCTTCGCTGCCCTGCCCTTCCCTTCGCTGCCCTTCCCTTCCCTTCGCTGCCCTTCCCTTCCCTTCCCTTCACTGCCCTTCCCTTCACTGCCCTTCCTTCGCTGCCCTTCCCTTCCTTTCGCTGCCCTTCCCTTCCCTGCCCTTCCCTTCGCTGCCCTGCCCTTCCCTTCCCTTCGCTGCCCTTCCCTTCGCTGCCCTTCCCTTCGTTGCCCTTCTCTTCGCTGTACTTCCCTTCGCTGCCCTTCGCTTCCCACCCCTTCGCTGCCCTCCCTTCGCTTCACTTCCCTTCGCTGCCCTTCCCTTCGCTGCCCTGCCCTTCCCTTCGCTGCCCTTACCTTCCCTTTGCTGCCCTTCCCTTCCCTTCCCTTCACTGCCCTTCCCATCGCTGCCCTTCCCTTCCTTTCACTGCCTTTCCCTTCCCTTCCCTTCCCTTCGCTGCCCTGCCCTTCCCTTCCGTTCGCTGCCCTTCCCTTCGCTGCCCTTCCCTTCGCTACCCTTCCCTTCGCTACCCTTCCCTTCCCTTCGCTGCCCTTCCCTCGCTGCCCTTCCCTTCCTTTCGCTGCCTTTCCCTTCCCTTCCCTTCCCTTCGCTGCCCTGCCCTTCCCTTCCGTTCGCTGCCCTTCCCTTCGCTGCCCTTCCCTTCGCTACCCTTCCCTTCCCTTCGCTGCCCTTCCCTCGCTGCCCTTCCCTTTGCTACCCTTCCCTTCGTCGCTGCCCTTCCCCTTCGCTACCCTTCCTTCGCTGCCCTTCCCTTCCTTTCGCTGCCCTTCCCTTCGCTACCCTTCCCTCTCCCTTCGCTGCCCTTCCCTTCGCTGCCCTTCCCTTCCTTTGCTGCCCTTCCCTTCGCTACTGTTCCCTTCGCTGCCCTACCCTTCCCTTTGCTGCCCTTCCCTTCGCTGCCCTTCCCTTCCCTTTGCTGCCCTTCCCTTCCCTTCGCTGCCCTTCCTTCGCTGCCCTTCCCTTCGCTGCCCTGCCCTTCGCTGCCCTGCCCTGCCCTTCGCTGCCCTGCCCTGCCCTTCACTGCCCTGCCCTTCCCTTTGCTGCCCTGCCCTTTCCCTTCCCTTCGCTGCCCTCCCCTTCACTTCCCTTCGCTGCCCTTCCCTTCGCTGCCCTTCCCTTCGCTGCCCTTCCTTCGCTGCCCTTCGCTTCCCTTCCCTTCGCTGGCCCTTCCCTTCCCTTCGCTGCCCTTCCCTTCCTTTCGCTGCCCTTCCCTTCGCTGCCCTTCCCTTCCCTTCGCTGCCCTTCCCTTCGCTGCCCTTCCCTTCGCTACCCTTTCCTTCCCTTTGCTGCCCTGCCCTTCGCTGCCCTGCCCTGCCCTTCGCTGCCCTGCCCTTCGCTGCCCTGCCCTTCCCTTAGCTGCCTGCCCTTCCCTTCCCTTCCCTGCCCTTCCCTTCCCTTCCCTTTGCTGCCCTCCCTTCGCTGCCCTTCCCTTCGCTGCCCTTCGCTTCCCTTCCTACGCTGCCCTTCCCTTCCCTTCGCTGCCCTTCCCTTCCCTTCGCTGCCCTTCCCTTCCTTTGCTGCCCTTCCCTTCGCTGCCCTGCCCTTCCCTTCGCTGCCCTGCCCTTCGCTGCCCTTCCCTTCGCTGCCCTTCCCTTCGCTCCCCTTCGCTGCCCTTTCCTTTGCTTCACTTCCCTTCGCTACCCTTCCCTTCCCTTCGCTGCCCATCCCTTCGCTGCTCATCCCTTCGCTGCCCTTCACTTCCCTTCCCTTCGCTACCCTTCCCTTCCCTTCTCTTCGCTGCCCTTCCCTTCGCTACCCTTCCCTTCGCTGCCCTTCCCTTCCCTTCGCTGCCCTTCCCTTCGCTACCCTTCCCTTCGCTGCCCTTCCCTCCTTTCGCTGCCCTTCCCTTCCCTTCGCTGCCCATCCCTTCGCTGCTCATCCCTTCGCTGCCCTTCCCTTCCCTTCCCTTCGCTGCCCTTCCCTTCCCTTCGCTGCCCTTCCCATCGCTGCCCTTCCCTTCCTTTCGCTGCCTTTCCCTTCCCTTCCCTTCCCTTCGCTGCCCTGCCCTTCCCTTCCGTTCGCTGCCCTTCCCTTCGCTGCCCTTCCCTTCGCTACCCTTCCCTTCCCTTCGCTGCCCTTCCCTCGCTGCCCTTCCCTTGCTACCCTTCCCTTCGCTGCCCTTCCCTTCCTTCGCTGCCCTTCCTTCGCTACCCTTCCCTTCGCTGCCCTTCCCTTCCTTTCGCTGCCCTTCCCTTCGCTACCCTTCCCTTCCCTTCGCTGCCCTTCCCTTCGCTACCCTTCCCTTCGCTGCCCTTCCCTTTGCTTCCCTTCCTTTGCTGCCCTTCCCTTCGCTACCCTTCCCTTCGCTGCCCTTCCCTTCCCTTCGCTGCCCTTCCCTTCGCTACCCTTCCCTTCGCTGCCCTTCCCTCCCTTCCTTCCCTTCCCTTCCCTTCCCTTCCCTTCCCTTCCCTTCCCTTCCCTTCCCTTCCCTTCCCTTCCCTTCCCTTCCCTTACCTTCCCTTCCCTTCGCTTCCCTTCCCTTCCCTTCCCTTCCCTTCCCTTCGCTTCCCATCCCTTCGCTGCCCATCCCTTCGCTGCCCTTCGCTTCCCTTCCCTTCGCTACCCTTCCCTTTGCTGCCCTTCCCTTCGCTACCCTTCCCTTCCTTCGCTGCCCTTCCCTTCGCTGCCCCTTCCTTCGCTACCCTTCCCTTACCTTCGCTGCCCTTCCTTTCGCTGCCCTTCCTTCCCTTCCCTGCCCTTCCCTTCGCTGCCCTTCCCTTCGCTGCCCTTCCCTTCCCTTTGCTGCCCTTTCCTTCCCTTCGCTGCCCTTCCCTTCGCTGCCCTTCCCTTCGCTGCCCTTCCCTTCTCTGCCCTTCGCTGCGCTTCCCTTCCCTTCGCTGCCCTTCCCTTCGCTGCCCTTCCCTTCCCTTCGCTGCCCTTCCCTTCGCTGCCCTTCCTTTCCCTTCGCTGCCCTTCCCTTCGCTACCCTTCCCTCGCTACCCTTCCCTTCGCTACCCTTCCCTTCGCTGCCCTTCGCTTCCACCCCTTCGCTGCCCTCCTTCGCTTCACTTCCCTTCGCTGCCCTTCCCTTCGCTGCCCTGCCCTTCCCTTCGCTGCCCTTACCTTCCCTTGCTGCCCTTCCCTTCCCTTCCCTTCCTGCCCTTCCCTTCACTGCCCTTCCCATCGCTGCCCTTCCCTTCCTTTCGCTGCCTTTCCCTTCCCTTCCCTTCCCTTCGCTGCCCTGCCCTTCCCTTCCGTTCGCTGCCCTTCCCTTCGCTGCCCTTCCCTTCGCTACCCTTCCCTTCCCTTCGCTGCCCTTCCTTCGCTACCCTTCCCTTCCCTTCGCTGCCCTTCCCTCGCTGCCCTTCCCTTTGCTACCCTTCCCTTCGCTGCCCTTCCCTTCCCTTCGCTGCCCTTCCCTTCGCTACCCTTCCCTTCGCTGCCCTTCCCTTCCTTTCGCTGCCCTTCCCTTCGCTACCCTTCCCTTCCCTTCGCTGCCCTTCCCTTCGCTGCCCTTCCCTTCCCTTTGCTGCCCTTCCCTTCGCTACTGTTCCCTTCGCTGCCCTACCCTTCCCTTTGCTGCCCTTCCCTTCGCTGCCCTTCCCTTCCCTTCGCTGCCCTTCCCTTCCCTTCGCTGCCCTTCCCTTCGCTGCCCTTCCCTTCGCTGCCCTGCCCTTCGCTGCCCTGCCCTGCCCTTCGCTGCCCTGCCCTGCCCTTCACTGCCCTGCCCTTCCCTTCGCTGCCCTGCCCTTCCCTTCCCTTCGCTGCCCTCCCCTTCCCTTCCCTTCGCTGCCCTTCCCTTCGCTGCCCTTCCCTTCGCTGCCCTTCGCTTCCCTTCCCTTCGCTGCCCTTCCCTTCCCTTCGCTGCCCTTCCCTTCCTTTCGCTGCCCTTCCCTTCGCTGCCCTTCCCTTCCCTTCGCTGCCCTTCCCTTCGCTACCCTTTCCTTCCCTTTGCTGCCCTGCCCTTCGCTGCCCTGCCCTTCCCTTAGCTGCCCTGCCCTTCCCTTCCCTTCCCTGCCCTTCCCTTCCCTTCCCTTTGCTGCCCTTCCCTTCGCTGCCCTTCCCTTCGCTGCCCTTCGCTTCCCTTCCCTACGCTGCCCTTCCCTTCCCTTCGCTGCCCTTCCCTTCCCTTCGCTGCCCTTCCCTTCCCTTTGCTGCCCTTCCCTTCGCTGCCCTGCCCTTCCCTTCGCTGCCCTGCCCTTCCCTTCCCTTCGCTGCCCTTCCCTTCGCTGCCCTTCCCTTCGCTGCCCTTCCCTTCGCTGCCCTTCGCTTCCCTTCCCTTCGCTGCCCTTCCCTTCCCTTCGCTGCCCTTCCCTTCCTTTCGCTGCCCTTCCCTTCGCTGCCCTTCCCTTCCCTTCGCTGCCCTTCCCTTCGCTACCCTTTCCTTCCCTTTGCTGCCCTGCCCTTCGCTGCCCTGCCCTTCCCTTAGCTGCCCTGCCCTTCCCTTCCCTTCCCTGCCCTTCCCTTCCCTTCCCTTTGCTGCCCTTCCCTTCGCTGCCCTTCCCTTCGCTGCCCTTCGCTTCCCTTCCCTACGCTGCCCTTCCCTTCCCTTCGCTGCCCTTCCCTTCCCTTCGCTGCCCTTCCCTTCCCTTTGCTGCCCTTCCCTTCCCTTTGCTGCCCTTCCCTTCGCTGCCCTGCCCTTCCCTTCGCTGCCCTGCCCTTCGCTGCCCTTCCCTTCGCTGCCCTTCCCTTCGCTCCCCTTCGCTGCCCTTTCCTTTGCTTCACTTCCCTTCGCTACCCTTCCCTTCCCTTCGCTGCCCATCCCTTCGCTGCTCATCCCTTCACTGCCCTTCACTTCCCTTCCCTTCGCTACCCTTCCCTTCCCTTCTCTTCGCTGCCCTTCCCTTCGCTACCCTTCCCTTCGCTGCCCTTCCCTTCCCTTCGCTGCCCTTCCCTTCGCTACCCTTCCCTTCGCTGCCCTTCCCTTCCTTTCGCTGCCCTTCCCTTCCCTTCGCTGCCCATCCCTTCGCTGCTCATCCCTTCGCTGCCCTTCCCTTCCCTTCCCTTCGCTGCCCTTCCCTTCCCTTCGCTGCCCTTCCCTTCCTTTCGCTGCCTTTCCCTTCCCTTCCCTTCCCTTCGCTGCCCTGCCCTTCCCTTCCGTTCGCTGCCCTTCCCTTCGCTGCCCTTCCCTTCGCTACCCTTCCCTTCCCTTCGCTGCCCTTCCCTCGCTGCCCTTCCCTTTGCTACCCTTCCCTTCGCTGCCCTTCCCTTCCCTTCGCTGCCCTTCCCTTCGCTACCCTTCCCTTCGCTGCCCTTCCCTTCCTTTCGCTGCCCTTCCCTTCGCTACCCTTCCCTTCCCTTCGCTGCCCTTCCCTTCGCTACCCTTCCCTTCGCTGCCCTTCCCTTTGCTTCCCTTCCCTTCGCTGCCCTTCCCTTCGCTACCCTTCCCTTCGCTGCCCTTCCCTTCCCTTCGCTGCCCTTCCCTTCGCTACCCTTCCCTTCGCTGCCCTTCCCTTCCCTTCCCTTCCCTTCCCTTCCCTTCCCTTCCCTTCCCTTCCCTTCCCTTCCCTTCCCTTACCTTCCCTTCCCTTCGCTTCCCTTCCCTTCCCTTCCCTTCCCTTCCCTTCGCTTCCCATCCCTTCGCTGCCCATCCCTTCGCTGCCCTTCGCTTCCCTTCCCTTCGCTACCCTTCCCTTTGCTGCCCTTCCCTTCGCTACCCTTCCCTTCCCTTCGCTGCCCTTCCCTTCGCTGCCCTTCCCTTCGCTACCCTTCCCTTACCTTCGCTGCCCTTCCTTTCGCTGCCCTTCCCTTCCCTTCCCTGCCCTTCCCTTCGCTGCCCTTCCCTTCGCTGCCCTTCCCTTCCCTTTGCTGCCCTTTCCTTCCCTTCGCTGCCCTTCCCTTCGCTGCCCTTCCCTTCGCTGCCCTTCCCTTCTCTGCCCTTCGCTGCGCTTCCCTTCCCTTCGCTGCCCTTCCCTTCGCTGCCCTTCCCTTCCCTTCGCTGCCCTTCCCTTCGCTGCCCTTCCTTTCCCTTCGCTGCCCTTCCCTTCGCTACCCTTCCCTTCGCTACCCTTCCCTTCGCTACCCTTCCCTTCGCTGCCCTTCCCTTCCCCTCGCTATCCTTCCCTTCGCTGCCCTTCCCTTCCCTTCCCTGCCCTTCCCTTCGCTGCCCTTCCCTTCCCTTCCCTGCCCTTCCCTTCGCTACCCTTCCCTTCCCTTCCCTTCGCTACCCTTCCCTTCCCTTCGCTGCCCTTCCCTTCGCTACACTTCCGTTCCCTTCGCTGCCCATCCCTTCGCTACCCTTCCCTTCGCTGCCCTTCCCTTCCCTTTGCTGCCCTTCCCTTCGCTACCCTTCCGTTCGCTGCCCTTCCCTTCCCTTCGCTGCCCTTCCCTTCCCTTCGCTGCCCTTCCCTTTGCTTCCCTTCCCTTCGCTGCCCTTCCCTTCGCTACCCTTCCCTTCGCTGCCCTTCCCTTCCCTTCGCTGCCCTTCCCTTCGCTACCCTTCCCTTCGCTGCCCTTCCCTTCCCTTCCCTTCCCTTCCCTTCCCTTCCCTTCCCTTCCCTTCCCTTCCCTTCCCTTCCCTTCCCTTCCCTTCCCTTCCCTTCCCTTCCCTTCCCTTCCCTTACCTTCCCTTCCCTTCGCTTCCCTTCCCTTCCCTTCCCTTCCCTTCCCTTCGCTTCCCATCCCTTCGCTGCCCATCCCTTCGCTGCCCTTCGCTTCCCTTCCCTTCGCTACCCTTCCCTTTGCTGCCCTTCCCTTCGCTACCCTTCCCTTCCCTTCGCTGCCCTTCCCTTCGCTGCCCTTCCCTTCGCTACCCTTCCCTTACCTTCGCTGCCCTTCCTTTCGCTGCCCTTCCCTTCCCTTCCCTGCCCTTCCCTTCGCTGCCCTTCCCTTCGCTGCCCTTCCCTTCCCTTTGCTGCCCTTTCCTTCCCTTCGCTGCCCTTCCCTTCGCTGCCCTTCCCTTCGCTGCCCTTCCCTTCTCTGCCCTTCGCTGCGCTTCCCTTCCCTTCGCTGCCCTTCCCTTCGCTGCCCTTCCCTTCCCTTCGCTGCCCTTCCCTTCGCTGCCCTTCCTTTCCCTTCGCTGCCCTTCCCTTCGCTACCCTTCCCTTCGCTACCCTTCCCTTTGCTACCCTTCCCTTCGCTGCCCTTCCCTTCCCCTCGCTATCCTTCCCTTCGCTGCCCTTCCCTTCCCTTCCCTGCCCTTCCCTTCGCTGCCCTTCCCTTCCCTTCCCTGCCCTTCCCTTCGCTACCCTTCCCTTCCCTTCCCTTCGCTACCCTTCCCTTCCCTTCGCTGCCCTTCCCTTCGCTACACTTCCGTTCCCTTCGCTGCCCATCCCTTCGCTACCCTTCCCTTCGCTGCCCTTCCCTTCCCTTTGCTGCCCTTCCCTTCGCTACCCTTCCGTTCGCTGCCCTTCCCTTCCCTTCGCTGCCCTTCCCTTCCCTTCGCTGCCCTTCCCTTCGCTACCCTTCCCTTCGCTGCCCTTCCCTTTGCTTCACTTCCCTTCTCTGCCCTTCCCTTCGCTGCCCTGCCCTTCCCTTCGCTGCCATTCCCTTCCCTTCGCTGCCCTTCCCTTCGCTGCCCTTTCCTTCCCTTCCCTTCCCTTCCCTTCCCTTCCCTTCCCTTCCCTTCCCTTCCTTTCGCTTCCCTTCCCTTCCCTTCCCTTCCCTTCCCTTCGCTTCCCATCCCTTCGCTGCCCATCCCTTCGCTGCCCTTCGCTTCCCCTCCCTTCGCTACCCTTCCCTTTGCTGCCCTTCCCTTCGCTACCCATCCCTTCGCTACCCTTCCCTTCCTTCGCTGCCCTTCCCTTCACTGCCCTTCCCTTCACTACCCTTCCCTTCCCTTCGCTGCCCTTCCCTTCGCTACCCTTCCCTTCCCTTCGCTGCCCTTCCCTTCCCTTCGCTGCCCTGCCCTTCCCTTCCCTTCGCTGCCCTTCCCTTCGCTTCCCTTCCCTTCGCTGCCCTTCTCTTCACTGCCCTTCCCTTCGCTGCCCTTCTCTTCCCTTCGCTGCCCTTCCCTTCCCTTCGCTGCCCTTCCCTTCCCTTCGCTGCCCTGCCCTTCCCTTCCCTTCGCTGCCCTGCCCTTCGCTTCCCTTCCCTTCGCTGCCCTTCCCTTCGCTGCCCTTCCCTTCGCTGCCCTTCACTTCCCTTCGCTGCCCTTCCCTTCCCTTCGCTGCCCTGCCCTTCCCTTCCCTTCGCTGCCCTGCCCGTCCCTTCCCTTCGGTGCTCTTCCCTTCGCTTCCCTTCCCTTCGCTGCCCTTCCCTTCACTGCCCTTCCCTTCGCTGCCCTTCCCTTCGCTGCCCTTCGCTTCCCTTCCCTTCGCTGCCCTGCCCTTCCCTTCGCTGCCCTGCCCTTCCCTTCCCTTCGCTGCCCTTTCCTTCCCTTCGCCGCCCTTCCCTTCGCTGCCCTTCCCTTCGCTACCCTTTCCTTCCCTTTGCTGCCCTTCCCTTCGCTGCCCTGCCCTTCCCTCCGCTTCCCTTCCCTTCGCTGCCCTTCCCTTTGCTTCACTTCCCTTCACTGCCCTTCCCTTCGCTGCCCTTCCCTTTGCTTCACTTCCCTTCACTACCCTTCCCTTCCCTTCCCTTCACTGCCCTTCCCTTCGCTGCCCATCCCTTCGCTGCCCATCCCTTCGCTGCCCTTCGCTTTCCTTCCCTTTGCTGCCCTTCCCTTCGCTACCCTTCCCTTCCCTTCGCTGCCCTTCCCTTCGCTACCCTTCCGTTCCCTTCGCTGCCCATCCCTTCGCTACCCTTCCCTTCGCTGACCTTCCCTTCCCCTCGCTATCCTTCCCTTCGCTGCCCTTCCCTTCCCTGCCCTTCCCTTCGCTGCCCTTCCCTTCCCTTCCCTGCCCTTCCCTTCGCTACCCTTCCCTTCCCTTCCCTTCGCTACCCTTCCCTTCCCTTCGCTGCCCTTCCCTTCGCTACACTTCCGTTCCCTTCGCTGCCCATCCCTTCGCTACCCTTCCCTTCGCTGCCCTTCCCTTCCCTTCGCTGCCCTTCCCTTCGCTACCCTTCCGTTCGCTGCCCTTCCCTTCCCTTCGCTGCCCTTCCCTTCCCTTCGCTGCCCTTCCCTTCGCTACCCTTCCCTTCGCTGCCCTTCCCTTTGCTTCACTTCCCTTCTCTGCCCTTCCCTTCGCTGCCCTGCCCTTCCCTTCGCTGCCATTCCCTTCCCTTCGCTGCCCTTCCCTTCGCTGCCCTTTCCTTCCCTTCCCTTCCCTTCCCTTCCCTTCCCTTCCCTTCCCTTCCCTTCTCTTCCCTTCCCTTCCCTTCGCTTCCCTTCCCTTCCCTTCCCTTCCCTTCGCTTCCCATCCCTTCGCTGCCCATCCCCTCGCTGCCCTTCGCTTCCCCTCCCTTCGCTACCCTTCCCTTTGCTGCCCTTCCCTTCGCTACCCATCCCTTCGCTACCCTGCCCTTCCCTTCACTGCCCTTCCCTTCACTGCCCTTCCCTTCACTACCCTTCCCTTCGCTGCCCTTCCCTTCGCTACCCTTCCCTTCCCTTCGCTGCCCTTCCCTTCCCTTCGCTGCCCTGCCCTTCCCTTCCCTTCGCTGCCCTTCCCTTCGCTTCCCTTCCCTTCGCTGCCCTTCCCTTCACTGCCCTTCCCTTCGCTGCCCTTCTCTTCCCTTCGCTGCCCTTCCCTTCCCTTCGCTGCCCTTCCCTTCCCTTCGCTGCCCTGCCCTTCCCTTCCCTTCGCTGCCCTGCCCTTCGCTTCCCTTCCCTTCGCTGCCCTTCCCTTCACTGCCCTTCCTTTCGCTGCCCTTCCCTTCGCTGCCCTTCCCTTCGCTGCCCTTCACTTCCCTTCGCTGCCCTTCCCTTCCCTTCGCTGCCCTTCCCTTCCCTTCCCTTCGCTGCCCTGCCCGTGCCTTCCCTTCGGTGCTCTTCCCTTCGCTTCCCTTCCCTTCGCTGCCCTTCCCTTCACTGCCCTTCCCTTCGCTGCCCTTCCCTTCGCTGCCCTTCGCTTCCCTTCCCTTCGCTGCCCTGCCCTTCCCTTCGCTGCCCTGCCCTTCCCTTCCCTTCGCTGCCCTTTCCTTCCCTTCGCCGCCCTTCCCTTCGCTGCCCTTCCCTTCGCTACCCTTTCCTTCCCTTTGCTGCCCTTCCCTTCGCTGCCCTGCCCTTCCCTCCGCTTCCCTTCCCTTCGCTGCCCTTCCCTTTGCTTCACTTCCCTTCACTGCCCTTCCCTTCGCTGCCCTTCCCTTTGCTTCACTTCCCTTCACTACCCTTCCCTTCCCTTCACTGCCCTTCCCTTCGCTGCCCATCCCTTCGCTGCCCATCCCTTCGCTGCCCTTCGCTTTCCTTCCCTTTGCTGCCCTTCCCTTCGCTACCCTTCCCTTCCCTTCGCTGCCCTTCCCTTCGCTACCCTTCCGTTCCCTTCGCTGCCCATCCCTTCGCTACCCTTCCCTTCGCTGCCCTTCCCTTCCCCTCGCTATCCTTCCCTTCGCTGCCCTTCCCTTCCCTGCCCTTCCCTTCGCTGCCCTTCCCTTCCCTTCCCTGCCCTTCCCTTCGCTACCCTTCCCTTCCCTTCCCTTCGCTACCCTTCCCTTCCCTTCGCTGCCCTTCCCTTCGCTACACTTCCGTTCCCTTCGCTGCCCATCCCTTCGCTACCCTTCCCTTCGCTGCCCTTCCCTTCCCTTCGCTGCCCTTCCCTTCGCTACCCTTCCCTTCGCTGCCCTTCCCTTTGCTTCACTTCCCTTCTCTGCCCTTCCCTTCGCTGCCCTGCCCTTCCCTTCGCTGCCATTCCCTTCCCTTCGCTGCCCTTCCCTTCGCTGCCCTTTCCTTCCCTTCCCTTCCCTTCCCTTCCCTTCCCTTCCCTTCCCTTCCCTTCCCTTCCCTTCCCTTCCCTTCGCTTCCCTTCCCTTCCCTTCCCATCCCTTCGCTGCCCTTCGCTTCCCCTCCCTTCGCTACCCTTCCCTTTGCTGCCCTTCCCTTCGCTACCCATCCCTTCGCTACCCTTCCCTTCCTTCGCTGCCCTTCCCTTCACTGCCCTTCCCTTCACTACCCTTCCCTTCGCTGCCCTTCCCTTCGCTACCCTTCCCTTCCCTTCGCTGCCCTTCCCTTCCCTTCGCTGCCCTGCCCTTCCCTTCCCTTCGCTGCCCTTCCCTTCGCTTCCCTTCCCTTCGCTGCCCTTCCCTTCACTGCCCTTCCCTTCGCTGCCCTTCTCTTCCCTTCGCTGCCCTTCCCTTCGCTACCCTTCCCTCCCCTTCGCTGCCCTTCCCTTCCCTTCGCTGCCCTGCCCTTCCCTTCCCTTCGCTGCCCTGCCCTTCGCTTCCCTTCCCTTCGCTGCCCTTCCCTTCACTGCCCTTCCTTTCGCTGCCCTTCCCTTCGCTGCCCTTCCCTTCGCTGCCCTTCACTTCCCTTCGCTGCCCTTCCCTTCCCTTCGCTGCCCTTCCCTTCCCTTCCCTTCGCTGCCCTGCCCGTCCCTTCCCTTCGGTGCTCTTCCCTTCGCTTCCCTTCCCTTCGCTGCCCTTCCCTTCACTGCCCTTCCCTTCGCTGCCCTTCCCTTCGCTGCCCTTCGCTTCCCTTCCCTTCGCTGCCCTGCCCTTCCCTTCGCTGCCCTGCCCTTCCCTTCCCTTCACTGCCCTTTCCTTCCCTTCGCCGCCCTTCCCTTCGCTGCCCTTCCCTTCGCTACCCTTTCCTTCCCTTTGCTGCCCTTCCCTTCGCTGCCCTGCCCTTCCCTCCGCTTCCCTTCCCTTCGCTGCCCTTCCCTTTGCTTCACTTCCCTTCACTGCCCTTCCCTTCGCTGCCCTTCCCTTTGCTTCACTTCCCTTCACTACCCTTCCCTTCCCTTCCCTTCCCTTCACTGCCCTTCCCTTCGCTGCCCATCCCTTCGCTGCCCATCCCTTCGCTGCCCTTCGCTTTCCTTCCCTTTGCTGCCCTTCCCTTCGCTACCCTTCCCTTCCCTTCGCTGCCCTTCCCTTCGCTACCCTTCCGTTCCCTTCACTGCCCATCCCTTCGCTACCCTTCCCTTCGCTGCCCTTCCCTTCCCTTCGCTGCCCTTCCCTTCGCTACCCTTCCGTTCGCTGCCCTTCCCTTCCCTTCGCTACCCTTCCCTTCCCTTCGCTGCCCTTCCCTTCGCTACCCTTCCCTTCGCTGCCCTTCCCTTTGCTTCACTTCCCTTCTCTGCCCTTCCCTTCGCTGCCCTGCCCTTCCCTTCGCTGCCATTCCCTTCCCTTCGCTGCCCTTCCCTTCGCTGCCCTTCCCTTCGCTGCCCTTCCCTTCCCTTCCCTTCCGTTCCCTTCCCTTCCCTTCCCTTCCCTTCCCTTCCCTTCCCTTCCCTTCCCTTCCCTTCCCTTCCCTTCCCTTCCCTTCCTTTCCCTTCCCTTCCCTTCCCTTCGCTTCCCTTCCCTTCCCTTCCCTTCCCTTCCCTTCCCTTCGCTTCCCATCCCTTCGCTGCCCATCCCTTCGCTGCCCTTCGCTTCCCTTCCCTTCGCTACCCTTCCCTTTGCTGCCCTTCCCTTCGCTACCCATCCCTTCGCTGCCCATCCCTTCGCTGCCCTTCACTTCCCTTCCCTTTGCTGCCCTTCCCTTCGCTACCCTTCCCTTCCCTTCGCTGCCCTTCCCTTCGCTGCCCTTCCCTTAAATACCCTTCCCTTCCCTTCGCTGCCCTTCCTTTCGCTGCCCTTCCCTTCCCTTCCCTGCCCTTCCCTTCGCTGCCCTTCCCTTCGCTGCCCTTCCCTTCCCTTTGCTGCCCTTTCCTTCCCTTCGCTGCCCTTCCATTCGCTGCCCTTCCCTTCTCTGCCCTTCGCTGCGCTTCCCTTCCCTTCGCTGCCCTTCCCTTCGCTGCCCTTCCCTTCCCTTCGCTGCCCTTCCCTTCGCTGCCCTTCCTATCCCTTCGCTGCCCTTCCCTTCGCTACCCTTCCCTTCGCTGCCCTTCCCTTCGCTACCCTTCCCTTCGCTACCCTTCCCTTCGCTGCCCTTCCCTTCCCCTCGCTATCCTTCCCTTCGCTGCCCTTCCCTTCCCTTCCCTGCCCTTCCCTTCGCTACCCTTCCCTTCCCTTCCCTTCGCTACCCTTCCCTTCCCTTCGCTGCCCTTCCCTTCGCTACACTTCCGTTCCCTTCGCTGCCCATCCCTTCGCTACCCTTCCCTTCGCTGCCCTTCCCTTCCCTTCGCTGCCCTTCCCTTCGCTACCCTTCCGTTCGCTGCCCTTCCCTTCCCTTCGCTGCCCTTCCCTTCCCTTCGCTGCCCTTCCCTTCGCTACCCTTCCCTTCGTTGCCCTTCCCTTTGCTTCACTTCCCTTCTCTGCCCTTCCCTTCGCTGCCCTGCCCTTCCCTTCGCTGCCATTCCCTTCCCTTCGCTGCCCTTCCCTTCACTGCCCTTCCCTTCCCTTCCCTTCCCTTCCCTTCCCTTACCTTCCCTTCCCTTCCCTTCCCTTCCCTTCCCTTCCCTTCCCTTCCCTTCCCTTCCCTTCCCTTCCCTTCCCTTCGCTTCCCATCCCTTCGCTGCCCATCCCTTCGCTGCCCTTCGCTTCCCTTCCCTTCGCTACCCTTCCCTTTGCTGCCCTTCCCTTCGCTTCCCATCCCTTCGCTGCCCATCCCTTCGCTGCCCTTCGCTTCCCTTCCCTTCGCTACCCTTCCCTTTGCTGCCCTTCCCTTCGCTACCCATCCCTTCGCTGCCCATCCCTTCGATGCCCTTCGCTTCCCTTCCCTTTGCTGCGCTTCCCTTCGCTACCCCTCCCTTCCCTTCCCTTCGCTGCCCTTCCCTTCGCTGCCCTTCCCTTCGCTACCCTTCCCTTCCCTTCGCTGCCCTTCCCTTCGCTACCCTTCCCTTCGCTGCCCTTCCCTTTCCTTCGCTACCATTCCCTTCGCTGCCCTTCCCTTCGCTGCCCTTCCCTTCGCTTCCCTTCCCTTCGCTGCCCTTCCCTTCACTGCCCTTCCCTTCGCTGCCCTTCTCTTCCCTTCGCTGCCCTTCCCTTCCCTTCGCTGCCCTTCCCTTCCCTTCGCTGCCCTGCCCTTCCCTTCCCTTCGCTGCCCTGCCCTTCGCTTCCCTTCCCTTCGCTGCCCTTCCCTTCACTGCCCTTCCCTTCGCTGCCCTTCCCTTCGCTGCCCTTCCCTTCGCTGCCCTTCACTTCCCTTCGCTGCCCTTCCCTTCCCTTCGCTGCCCTTCCCTTCCCTTCCCTTCGCTGCCCTGCCCGTCCCTTCCCTTCGGTGCTCTTCCCTTCGCTTCCCTTCCCTTCGCTGCCCTTCCCTTCACTGCCCTTCCCTTCGCTGCCCTTCCCTTCGCTGCCCTTCGCTTCCCTTCCCTTCGCTGCCCTGCCCTTCCCTTCGCTGCCCTGCCCTTCCCTTCCCTTCGCTGCCCTTTCCTTCCCTTCGCCGCCCTTCCCTTCGCTGCCCTTCCCTTCGCTACCCTTTCCTTCCCTTTGCTGCCCTTCCCTTCGCTGCCCTGCCCTTCCCTCCGCTTCCCTTCCCTTCGCTGCCCTTCCCTTTGCTTCACTTCCCTTCACTGCCCTTCCCTTCGCTGCCCTTCCCTTTGCTTCACTTCCCTTCACTACCCTTCCCTTCCCTTCCCTTCCCTTCACTGCCCTTCCCTTCGCTGCCCATCCCTTCGCTGCCCATCCCTTCGCTGCCCTTCGCTTTCCTTCCCTTTGCTGCCCTTCCCTTCGCTACCCTTCCCTTCCCTTCGCTGCCCTTCCCTTCGCTACCCTTCCGTTCCCTTCGCTGCCCATCCCTTCGCTACCCTTCCCTTTGCTGCCCTTCCCTTCCCTTCGCTGCCCTTCCCTTCGCTACCCTTCCGTTCGCTGCCCTTCCCTTCCCTTCGCTACCCTTCCCTTCCCTTCGCTGCCCTTCCCTTCGCTACCCTTCCCTTCGCTGCCCTTCCCTTTGCTTCACTTCCCTTCTCTGCCCTTCCCTTCCCTTCGCTGCCCTGCCCTTCCCTTCGCTGCCATTCCCTTCCCTTCGCTGCCCTTCCCTTCGCTGCCCTTCCCTTCCCTTCCCTTCGCTGCCCTTCCCTTCCCTTCCGTTCCCTTCCCTTCCCTTCCCTTCCCTTCCCTTCCCTTCCCTTCCCTTCCCTTCCCTTCCCTTCCCTTCCCTTCGCTTCCCATCCCTTCGCTGCCCATCCCTTCGCTGCCCTTCACTTCCCTTCCCTTCGCTACCCTTCCCTTTGCTGCCCTTCCCTTCGCTACCCATCCCTTCGCTGCCCATCCCTTCGCTGCCCTTCGCTTCCCTTCCCTTTGCTGCCCTTCCCTTCGCTACCCTTCCCTTCCCTTCGCTGCCCTTCCCTTCGCTGCCCTTCCCTTAAATACCCTTCCCTTCCCTTCGCTGCCCTTCCTTTCGCTGCCCTTCCCTTCCCTTCCCTGCCCTTCCCTTCGCTGCCCTTCCCTTCGCTGCCCTTCCCTTCCCTTTGCTGCCCTTTCCTTCCCTTCGCTGCCCTTCCCTTCGCTGCCCTTCCCTTCGCTGCCCTTCCCTTCTCTGCCCTTCACTGCGCTTCCCTTCCCTTCGCTGCCCTTCCCTTCGCTGCCCTTCCCTTCCCTTCGCTGCCCTTCCCTTCGCTGCCCTTCCTATCCCTTCGCTGCCCTTCCCTTCGCTACCCTTCCCTTCGCTGCCCTTCCCTTCGCTACCCTTCCCTTCGCTACCCTTCCCTTCGCTGCCCTTCCCTTCCCCTCGCTATCCTTCCCTTCGCTGCCCTTCCCTTCCCTTCCCTGCCCTTCCCTTCGCTACCCTTCCCTTCCCTTCCCTTCGCTACCCTTCCCTTCCCTTCGCTGCCCTTCCCTTCGCTACACTTCCGTTCCCTTCACTGCCCATCCCTTCGCTACCCTTCCCTTCGCTGCCCTTCCCTTCCCTTCGCTGCCCTTCCCTTCGCTACCCTTCCGTTCGCTGCCCTTCCCTTCCCTTCGCTGCCCTTCCCTTCCCTTCGCTGCCCTTCCCTTCGCTACCCTTCCCTTCGATGCCCTTCCCTTTGCTTCACTTCCCTTCTCTGCCCTTCCCTTCGCTGCCCTGCCCTTCCCTTCGCTGCCATTCCCTTCCCTTCGCTGCCCTTCCCTTCGCTGCCCTTCCCTTCCCTTCCCTTCCCTTCCCTTCCCTTCCCTTCCCTTCCCTTCCCTTCCCTTCGCTTCCCTTCCCTTCCCTTCCCTTCCCTTCCCTTCCCTTCCCTTCGCTTCCCATCCCTTCGCTGCCCATCCCTTCGCTGCCCTTCGCTTCCCTTCCCTTCGCTACCCTTCCCTTTGCTGCCCTTCCCTTCGCTACCCATCCTTTCGCTGCCCATCCCTTCGCTGCCCTTCGCTTCCCTTCCCTTTGCTGCCCTTCCCTTCGCTACCCTTCCCTTCCCTTCGCTGCCCTTCCCTTCGCTGCCCTTCCCTTCGCTACCCTTCCCTTCCCTTCGCTGCCCTTCCCTTCGCTACCCTTCCCTTCGCTGCCCTTCCCTTTCCTTCGCTACCATTCCCTTCGCTGCCCTTCCCTTCGCTGCCCTTACCTTCGCTACCCTTCCCTTCCCTTCGCTGCCCTTCCTTTCGCTGACCTTCCCTTCCCTTCTCTGCCCTTCCCTTCGCTACCCTTCCCTTCGCTGCCCTTCCCTTCCCTTTGCTGCCCTTTCCTTCCCTTCGCTGCCCTTCCCTTCGCTGCCATTCCCTTCGCTGTCCTTCCCTTCGCTGCCCTTCCCTTCCCTGCCCTTCCCTTGGCTGCCCTTCCCTTCGCTGCCCTTCCCTTCGCTGCCCTGCCCTTCCCTTCACTGCCCTTCCCTTCCCTGCCCTTCCCTTCGCTACCCTTCCCTTCGCTGCCCTTTCCCTCCCTTCGTTGTCCTTCCCTTCGCTACCATTCCCTTCGCTGCCCTTCCCTTCGCTACCCTTCCCTTCGCTGCCCTTCCCTTTCCTTCGCTACCATTCCCTTCGCTGCCCTTCCCTTCGCTGCCCTTCCCTTCGCTACCCTTCCCTTCCCTTCGCTGCCCTTCCTTTCGCTGCCCTTCCCTTCCTTCCCTCCCTTCCCTTCGCTACCCTTCCCTTCGCTGCCCTTCCCTTCCCTTTGCTGCCCTTTCCTTCCCTTCGCTGCCCTTCCCTTCGCTACCCTTCCCTTCCCTTCGCTGCCCTTCCTTTCGCTGCCCTTCCCTTCCCTTCCCTGCCCTTCCCTTCGCTACCCTTCCCTTCGCTGCCCTTCCCTTCTCTTTGCTGCCCTTTCCTTCCCTTTGCTGCCCTTCCCTTCGCTACCCTTCCCTTCCCTTCGCTGCCCTTCCCTTCGCTGCCCTTCCCTTCGCTGCCCTTCCCTTCCCTTTGCTGCCCTTTCCTTCCCTTTGCTGCCCTTCCCTTCGCTACCCTTCCCTTCCCTTCGCTGCCCTTCCCTTCCCTTCGCTGCCCTTCCCTTCGCTGCCCTTCCGTTCGCTACCCTTTCCTTCCCTTTGCTGCCCTTCCCTTCGCTGCCCTTCCCTTCCCTTCGCTGCCCTTCCCTTCGCTGCCCTTCCCTTTGCTTCACTATCCTTCACTGCCCTTCCCTATGCTGCCAGGCACTTCACTGCCCTGCCCTGCCCTGCCCTGCCATTCGCTGCCCTGCCCTTCGCTGCCCTGCCCTTCCCTTCGCTGCCCTTCCCTTCGCTGCCCTTCCCTTTGCTTCACTTCCCTTCGCTACCCTTCCCTTCCCTTCCCTTCACTGCCCTTCTCTTCGCTGCCCATCCCTTCGCTGCCCATCCCTTCGCTGCCCTTCTCTTCCCTTCCCTTTGCTGCCCCTCCCTTTGCTGCCCCTGCCTTCCCTTCGCTGCCCTTCCCTTCCCTTCGCTGCCCTTCCCTTCCCTTCGCTGCCCTTCCCTTCCCTTTGCTGCCCTTCCCTTTGCTGCCCTTCCCTTTGCTGCCCTTCCCTTTGCTGCCCTTCCCTTCGCTGCCGTTCCCTTCCCTTCGCTGCCCTTCGCTGCCCTTCGCTGCCCTTCCCTTCGCTGCGCTTCGCTGCCCTTCCCTTCTCTGCCCTTCCCTTCCCTTCCCTTCGCAGCCCTTCCCTTCCCTTCGCTGCCCTTCCCTTCCCTTCACTGCCCTTCCCTTCCCTTCGCTGCCCTTCCCTTCGCTGCCCTTCCCTTCACTGCCCTTCCCTTCGCTACCCTTCCCTTCGCTGCCCTTCCCTTCGCTGCCCTTCCCTTCGCTGCCCTTCCCTTCGCTGCCCTTCCCTTCACTGCCCTTCCCTTCGCTACCCTTCCCTTCGCTGCCCTTCCCTTTGCTTCCCTTCCCTTCGCTACCCTTCCCTTCCCTTCGCTGCCCATCCCTTCGCTGCCCATCCCTTCGCTGCCCTTCGCTACCCTTCCCTTCCCTTCGCTGCCCTTCCCTTCGCTGCCCTTCCCTTCGCTACCCTTCCCTTCCTTCGCTGCCCTTCCCTTCACTGCCCTTCCCTTCGCTACCCTTCCCTTCGCTGCCCTTCCCTTCCCTTGGCTGCCCTTCTCTTCCCTTCGCTGCCCTTCCCTTCCCTTCGCTGCCCTGCCCTTCCCTTCCCTTCGCTGCCCTTCCCTTCGCTTCCCTTCCCTTCGCTGCCCTTCCCTTCAATGCCCTTCCCTTCGCTGCCCTTCTCTTCCCTTCGCTGCCCTTCCCTTCCCTTCGCTGCCCTTCCCTTCCCTTCGCTGCCCTGCCCTTCGCTTCCCTTCCCTTCGCTGCCCTTCCCTTCACTGCCCTTCCCTTCGGTGCCCTTCCCTTCGCTGCCCTTCCCTTCGCTGCCCTTCTCTTCCCTTCGCTGCCCTTCCCTTCCCTTCGCTGCCCTGCCCTTCCCTTCCCTTCGCTGCCCTGCCCTTCCCTTCCCTTCGGTGCTCTTCCCTTCGCTTCCCTTCCCTTCGCTGCCCTTCCCTTCGCTGCCCTTCGCTTTCCTTCCCTTCGCTGCCCTGCCCTTCCCTTCGCTGCCCTTCCCTTCGCTGCCCTTCCCTTCGCTGCCCTTCGCTTCCCTTCCCTTCGCTGCCCTGCCCTTCCCTTCGCTGCCCTGCCCTTCCCTTCGCTGCCCTGCCCTTCCCTTCCCTTCGCTGCCCTTTCCTTCCCTTCGCCACCCTTCCCTTCGCTGCCCTTCCCTTCGCTACCCTTTCCTTCCCTTTGCTGCCCTTCCCTTCGCTGCCCTGCCCTTCCCTCCGCTTCCCTTCCCTTCGCTGCCCTTCCCTTTGCTTCACTTCCCTTCACTGCCCTTCCCTTCGCTGCCCTTCCCTTTGCTTCACTTCCCTTCACTACCCTTCCCTTCCCTTCCCTTCCCTTCGCTGCCCTTCCCTTCGCTACCCTTCCGTTCCCTTCGCTGCCCATCCCTTCGCTACCCTTCCCTTCGCTGCCCTTCCCTTCCCTTCGCTGCCCTTCCCTTCGCTACCCTTCCGTTCGCTGCCCTTCCCTTCCCTTCGCTACCCTTCCCTTCCCTTCGCTGCCCTTCCCTTCGCTACCCTTCCCTTCGCTGCCCTTCCCTTTGCTTCACTTCCCTTCTCTGCCCTCCCCTTCGCTGCCCTGCCCTTCCCTTCGCTGCCATTCCCTTCCCTTCGCTGCCCTTCCCTTCGCTGCCCTTCCCTTCGCTGCCCTTTCCTTCCCTTCCCTTTCCTTCCCTTCCCTTCCCTTCCCTTCCCTTCCCTTCCCTTCCCTTCCCTTCCCTTCGCTGCCCTTCCCTTCGCTGCCCTTCCCTTCCCTTCACTGCCCTTCCCTTCCCTGCCCTTCCCTTCGCTACCCTTCCCTTCGCTGCCCTTCCCCTCCCTTCGTTGCCCTTCCCTTCGCTACCGTTCCCTTCGCTGCCCTTCCCTTTGCTGCCCTTCCCTTCGCTACCCATCCCTTCGCTGCCCATCCCTTCGCTGCCCTTCGCTTCCCTTCGCTATCCTTCCCTTCGCTGCCCTTCCCTTCCCTTCCCTGCCCTTCCCTTCGCTACCCTTCCCTTCCCTTCCCTTCACTGCCCTTCCCTTCCCTGCCCTTCCCTTCCCTTCCCTTCCCTTCGCTGTCCTTCCCTTTGCTTCCCTTCCCTTCCCTGCCCTTCCCTTCGCTGCCCTTCCCTTCGCTGCCCTTCCCTTCGCTGCCCTTCCCTTCCCTTCACTGCCCTTCCCTTCCCTGCCCTTCCCTTCGCTACCCTTCCCTTCGCTGCCCTTCCCCTCCCTTCGTTGCCCTTCCCTTCGCTACCGTTCCCTTCGCTGCCCTTCCCTTCGCTACCCTTCCCTTCGCTGCCCTTCCCTTTCCTTCGCTACCATTCCCTTCGCTGCCCTTCCCTTCGCTGCCCTTCCCTTCGCTACCCTTCCCTTCCCTTCGCTGCCCTTCCTTTCGCTGCCCTTCCCTTCCCTTCCCTGCCCTTCCCTTCGCTGCCCTTCCCTTCCCTTTGCTGCCCTTTCCTTCCCTTCGCTGCCCTTCCCTTCGCTGCCCTTCCCTTCGCTGTCCTTCCCTTCGCTGCCCTTCCCTTCCCTGCCCTTCCCTTCGCTGACCTTCCCTTCGCTGCCCTTCCCTTCGCTGCCCTTCCCTTCCCTTCACTGCCCTTCCCTTCCCTGCCCTTCTGTTCGCTACCCTTCCCTTCGCTGCCCTTCCCCTCCCTTCGTTGCCCTTCCCTTCGCTACCGTTCCCTTCGCTGCCCTTCCCTTCGCTACCCTTCCCTTCGCTGCCCTTCCCTTTCCTTCGCTACCATTCCCTTCGCTGCCCTTCCCTTCGCTGCCCTTCCCTTCGCTGCCCTTCCCTTCCCTTCGTTGCCCTTCCCTTCGCTACCGTTCCCTTCGCTGCCCTTCCCTTTGCTAACTTTCCCTTCGCTGCCCTTCCCTTTCCTTCCCTTCCCTTCCCTTCCCTTCGCTTCCCATCCCTTCGCTGCCCATCCCTTCGCTGCCCTTCGCTTCCCTTCCCTTCGCTACCCTTCCCTTTGCTGCCCTTCCCTTCGCTACCCATCCCTTCGCTGCCCATCCCTTCGCTGCCCTTCGCTTCCCTTCCCTTTGCTGCCCTTCCCTTCGCTACCCTTCCCTTCCCTTCGCTGCCCTTCCCTTCGCTACCGTTCCCTTTGCTGCCCTTCCCTTTGCTACCCTTCCCTTCGCTGCCCTTCCCTTTCCTTCGCTACCCTTCCCTTCGCTGCCCTTCCCTTCCCTTCACTGCCCTTCCCTTCCCTTTGCTACCATTCCCTTCGCTACCCTTCCCTTCGCTGCCCTTCCCTTCCCTTCGCTACCCTTCCCTTCGCTGCCCTTGCCTTCCCTGCCCTTCCCTTCGCTGCCCTTCCCTTCGCTGCCCTTCCCTTTGCTTCACTTCCCTTCGCTACCCTTCCCTTCCCTTCGCTGCCCTTCCCTTCGCTACCCTTCCGTTCCCTTCGCTACCCTTCCCTTCGCTGCCCTTCCCTTCCCTTCGCTGCCCTTCCCTTCGCTACCCTTCTGTTCGCTGCCCTTCCCTTCCCTTCCCTTCGCTGCCCTTCCCTTCCCTTCGCTGCCCTTCCCTTCGCTACCCTTCCCTTCGCTGCCCTTCCCTTTGCTTCACTTCCCTTCTCTGCCCTTCCCTTCGCTGCCCTGCCCTTCCCTTCACTGCCCTTCCCTTCCCTTCGCTGCCCTTCCTTTCCCTTCCCTTCACTGCCCTTCCCTTCACTGCCCTTCCTTCGCTGCCCTTCCCTTCCTTTCGCTGCCCTTCCCTTCCCTGCCCTTCCCTTCGCTGCCCTGCCCTTCCCTTCCCTTCGCTGCCCTTCCCTTCGTTGCCCTTCTCTTCGCTGTACTTCCCTTCGCTGCCCTTCCCTTCGCTTCACTTCCCTTCGCTGCCCTTCCCTTCCCTTCGCTGCCCTTCCCTTCGCTGGCCTGCCCTTCCCTTCGCTGCCCTTACCTTCCCTTTGCTGCCCTTCCCTTCCCTTCCCTTCACTGCCCTTCCCTTCACTGCCCTTCCCATCGCTTCCCTTCCCTTCCTTTCGCTGCCTTTCCCTTCCCTTCCCTTCCCTTCGCTGCCCTGCCCTTCCCTTCCCTTCGCTGCCCTTCCCTCGCTGCCCTTCCCTTCGCTACCCTTCCCTTCGCTGCCCTTCCCTTCCCTTCGCTGCCCTTCCCTTCGCTACCCTTCCCATCGCTGCCATTCCCTTCCTTTCGCTGCCCTTCCCTTCGCTACCCTTCCCTTCCCTTTGCTGCCCTTCCCTTCGCTGCCCTTCCCTTCCCTTTGCTGCCCTTCCCTTCGCTACCGTTCCCTTCGCTGCCCTACCCTTCCCTTTGCTGCCCTTCCCTTCGCTGCCCTTCCCTTCCCTTCGCTGCCCTTCCCTTCCCTTCGCTGCCCTTCCCTTCGCTGCCCTTCCCTTCGCTGCCCTGCCCTTCGCTGCCCTGCCCTGCCCTTCACTGCCCTGCCCTTCCCATCGCTGCCCTGCCCTTCCCTTCCCTTCGCTGCCCTCCCCTTCCCTTCCCTTCGCTGCCCTTCCCTTCGCTGCCCTTCCCTTCGCTGCACTTCCCTTCCCTTCCCTTCGCTGCCCTTCCCTTCCCTTCGCTGCCCTTCCCTTCCTTTCGCTGCCCTTCCCTTCGCTGCCCTTCTCTTCCCTTTGCTGCCCTGCCCTTCGCTGCCCTGCCCTGCCCTTCACTGCCCTGCCCTTCGCTGCCCTGCCCTTCCCTTAGCTGCCGTGCCCTTCCCTTCCCTTCGCTGCCCTTCCCTTCCCTTCCCTTTGCTGCCCTTCCCTTCGCTGCCCTTCCCTTCGCTGCCCTTCGCTTCCCTTCCCTTCGCTGCCCTTCCCTTCCCTTCGCTGCCCTTCCCTTCCCTTCGCTGCCCTTCCCTTCCCTTTGCTGCCCTTCCCTTCGCTGCCCTGCCCTTCCCTTCGCTGCCCTGCCCTTCGCTGCCCTTCCCTTCGCTGCCCTTCCCTTCGCTCCCCTTCGCTGCCCTTTCCTTTGCTTCACTTCCCTTCGCTACCCTTCCCTTCCCTTCGCTGCCCATCCCTTCGCTGCTCATCCCTTCGCTGCCCTTCACTTCCCTTCCCTTCGCTACCCTTCCCTTCCCTTCCCTTCGCTGCCCTTCCCTTCACTACCCTTCCCTTCCCTTCCCTTTGCTGCCCTTCCCTTCGCTACCCTTCCCTTCGCTGCCCTTCCCTTCTTTTCGCTGCCCTTCCTTTCCCTTCGCTGCCCTTCCCTTCCCTTCACTGCCCTTCCCTTCGCTGCCCTTCCCTTCGCTGCCCTTCCCTTCCCTTCGCTGCCCTTCCCTTCGCTGCCCTTCCCTTCCCTTCGCTGCCCTTCCCTTCGCTACCCTTCCCTTCGCTGCCCTTCCCTTCGCTGCCCTTCCCTTCGCTACCCTTCCCTTCGCTACCCTTCCCTTCGCTGCCCTTCCCTTCCCTTCGCTATCCTTCCCTTCGCTGCCCTTCCCTTCCCTTCCCTGCCCTTCCCTTCGCTGCCCTTCCCTTCCCTTCCCTTCACTGCCCTTCCCTTCCCTGCCCTTCCCTTCCCTTCCCTTCCCTTCGCTGCCCTTCCCTTCGCTGCCCTTCCCTTCCCTTCGCTGCCCTTCCCTTCGCTGCCCTTCCCTTCGCTGCCCTTCCCTTCTCTGCCCTTCCCTTCCCTTCGCTGCCCTTCCCTTCCCTGCCCTTCCCTTCGCTACCCTTCCCTTCGCTGCCCTTCTCCTCCCTTCGTTGCCCTTCCCTTCGCTACCCTTCCCTTCGCTGCCCTTCCCTTCGCTACCCTTCCCTTCGCTGCCCTTCCCTTTCCTTCGCTACCCTTCCCTTCGCTGCCCTTCCCTTCCCTTCACTGCCCTTCCCTTCCCTTTGCTACCCTTCCCTTCGCTACCCTTCCCTTCGCTGCACTTCCCTTCCCTTCGCTACCCTTCCCTTCGCTGCCCTTCCCTTCCCTGCCCTTCCCTTCGCTGCCCTTCCCTTCGCTGCCCTTCCCTTTGCTTCACTTCCCTTCGCTACCCTTCCCTTCGCTACCCTTCCCTTCCCTTCCTTTCCCTTCCCTTCGCTGCCCATCCCTTCGCTGCCCATCCCTTCGCTGCCCTTCGCTTCCCTGCCCTTCGCTACCCTTCCCTTCCCTTTGCTGCCCTTCCCTTCGCTACCCTTCCCTTCCCTTCGCTGCCCTTCCCTTCGCTGCCCTTCCCTTCGCTGCCCTTCCCTTCCCTTCGCTGCCCTTCCCTTCGCTGCCCTTCACTTCCCTTCCCTGCCCTTCCCTTCGCTGCCCGTCCCTTCGCTGCCCTTCCCTTTGCTTCACTTCCCTTCACTACCCTTCCCTTCCCTTCCCTTCCCTTCCCTTCACTGCCCTTCAATTTGCTGCCCTTCCCTTCGCTACCCTTCCCTTCCCTTCGCTGCCCTTCCCTTCGCTACCCTTCCGTTCCCTTCACTACCCTTCCCTTCGCTGCCCTTCCCTTCCCTTCGCTGCCCTTCCCTTTGCTACCCTTCTGTTCGCTGCCCTTCCCTTCCTTTCGCTGCCCTTCCCTTCGCTGCCCTTCCCTTCCCTTCGCTGCCCTTCCCTTCGCTGCCCTTCCCTTCGCTACCCTTTCCTTCCCTGCCCTGCCCTGCCCTTCGCTGCCCTGCCCTTCGCTGCCCTGCCCTTCCCTTCGCTGCCCTTCCCTTCCCTTCCCTTTGCTGCCCTTCCCTTCCCTTCCCTTTGCTGCCCTTCCCTTCGCTGCCCTTCCCTTCGCTGCCCTTCGCTTCCCTTCCCTTCGCTGCCCATCCCTTCCCTTCGCTGCCCTTCCCTTCCCTTCCCTTCGCTGCCCATCCCTTCGCTGCTCATCCCTTCGCTGCCCTTCACTTCCCTTCCCTTCGCTGCCCTTCCCTTCGCTACCCCTCCCTTCCCTTCCCTTCCCTTCGCTGCCCTTCCCTTCGCTGCCCTTCCCTTCGCTGCCCTTCCTTTCGCTGCCCTTCCCTTCCCTTCGCTGCCCTTCCCTTCCCTTCGCTGCCCTTCCCTTCCGTTCGCTGCCCTTCCCTTCCCTTCGCTGCCCTTCCCTTCGCTGCCCTTCCCTTCCCTTCGCTGCCCTTCCCTTCGCTACCCTTCCCTTCGCTGCCCTTCCCTTCGCTGCCCTTCCCTTCGCTACCCTTCCCTTCCCTTCGCTATCCTTCCCTTCGCTGCCCTTCCCTTCCTTTCCCTGCCCTTCCCTTCGCTGCCCTTCCCTTCCCTTCCCTTCACTGCCCTTCCCTTCCCTGCCCTTCCCTTCCCTTCCCTTCGCTGCCCTTCCCTTCGCTGCCCTTCCCTTCCCTTCGCTGCCCTTCCCTTCACTGCCCTTCCCTTCGCTGCCCTTCCCTTCGCTGCCCTTCCCTTCCCTTCGCTGCCCTTCCCTTCCCTGCCCTTCCCTTCGCTACCCTTCCCTTCGCTGCCCTTCCCCTCCCTTCGTTGCCCTTCCCTTCGCTACCCTTCCCTTCGCTGCCCTTCCCTTCGCTACCCTTCCCTTCGCTGCCCTTCCCTTTCCTTCGCTACCCTTCCCTTCGCTGCCCTTCCCTTCCCTTCACTGCCCTTCCCTTCCCTTTGCTACCCTTCCCTTCGCTACCCTTCCCTTCGCTGCCCTTCCCTTCCCTTCGCTACCCTTCCCTTCGCTGCCCTTCCCTTCCCTTCCCTTCCCTTCGCTGCCCTTCCCTTCGCTGCCCTTCCCTTTGCTTCACTTCCCTTCGCTACCCTTCCCTTCGCTGCCCTTCCCTTCACTGCCCTTCCCTTCGATGCCCTTCCCTTCGCTGCCCTTCCCTTCCCTTTGCTGCCCTTCCCTTCCCTGCCCTTCCCTTCGCTACCCTTCCCTTCGCTGCCCTTCCCCTCCCTTCGTTGCCCTTCCCTTCGCTACCCTACCCTTCGCTGCCCTTCCCTTCGCTACCCTTCCCTTCGCTGCCCTTCCCTTTCCTTCGCTACCCTTCCCTTCGCTGCCCTTCCCTTCCCTTCACTGCCCTTCCCTTCCCTTTGCTACCCTTCCCTTCGCTACCCTTCCCTTCGCTGCCCTTCCCTTCCCTTCGCTACCCTTCCCTTCGCTGCCCTTCCCTTCCCTTCCCTTCCCTTCGCTGCCCTTCCCTTCGCTGCCCTTCCCTTTGCTTCACTTCCCTTCGCTACCCTTCCCTTCCCTTCGCTACCCTTCCCTTCCCTTCCTTTCCCTTCCCTTCGCTGCCCATCCCTTCGCTGCCCATCCCTTCGCTGCCCTTCCCTTCGCTGCCCTTCCCTTCGCTGCCCTTCCCTTCCCTTCGCTGCCCTTCCCTTCCCTTCCCTTCGCTGCCCATCCCTTCGCTGCTCATCCCTTCGCTGCCCTTCACTTCCCTTCCCTTCCCTTTGCTGCCCTTCCCTTCGCTACCCCTCCCTTCCCTTCCCTTCGCTGCCCTTCCCTTCGCTGCCCTTCCCTTCGCTGCCCTTCCTTTCGCTGCCCTTCCCTTCCCTTGGCTGCCCTTCCCTTCCCTTCGCTGCCCTTCCCTTCCATTCGCTGCCCTTCCCTTCCCTTCGCTGCCCTTCCCTTCGCTGCCCTTCCCTTCGCTGCTCATCCCTTCGCTGCCCTTCACTTCCCTTCCCTTTGCTGCCCTTCCCTTCGCTACCCCTCCCTTCCCTTCCCTTCGCTGCCCTTCCCTTCGCTGCCCTTCCCTTCGCTGCCCTTCCTTTCGCTGCCCTTCCCTTCCCTTGGCTGCCCTTCCCTTCCCTTCGCTGCCCTTCCCTTCCCTTCGCTGCCCATCCCTTCGCTGCTCATCCCTTCGCTGCCCTTCACTTCCCTTCCCTTTGCTGCCCTTCCCTTCGCTACCCCTCCCTTCCCTTCCCTTCGCTGCCCTTCCCTTCGCTGCCCTTCCCTTCGCTGCCCTTCCTTTCGCTGCCCTTCCCTTCCCTTGGCTGCCCTTCCCTTCACTGCCCTTCCCTTCGCTACCCTTCCCTTCGCTGCCCTTCCCTTCCATTCGCTGCCCTTCCCTTCCCTTCGCTGCCCTTCCCTTCGCTGCCCTTCCCTTCCCTTCGCTGCCCTTCCCTTCGCTACCCTTCCCTTCGCTGCCCTTCCCTTCGCTGCCCTTCCCTTCGCTACCCTTCCCTTCCCTTCGCTATCCTTCCCTTCGCTGCCCTTCCCTTCCCTTCCCTGCCCTTCCCTTCGCTGCCCTTCCCTTCCCTTCCCTTCACTGCCCTTCCCTTCCCTGCCCTTCCCTTCCCTTCCCTTCGCTGCCCTTCCCTTCGCTGCCCTTCCCTTCCCTTCGCTGCCCTTCCCTTCACTGCCCTTCCCTTCGCTGCCCTTCCCTTCGCTGCCCTTCCCTTCCCTTCGCTGCCCTTCCCTTCCCTGCCCTTCCCTTCGCTACCCTTCCCTTCGCTGCCCTTCCCCTCCCTTCATTGCCCTTCCCTTCGCTACCCTTCCCTTCGCTGCCCTTCCCTTCGCTACCCTTCCCTTCGCTGCCCTTCCCTTTCCTTCGCTACCCTTCCCTTCGCTGCCCTTCCCTTCCCTTCACTGCCCTTCCCTTCCCTTTGCTACCCTTCCCTTCGCTACCCTTCCCTTCGCTGCCCTTCCCTTCCCTTCGCTACCCTTCCCTTCGCTGCCCTTCCCTTCCCTTCCCTTCCCTTCCCTTCGCTGCCCTTCCCTTCGCTGCCCTTCCCTTTGCTTCACTTCTCTTCGCTACCCTTCCCTTCGCTGCCCTTCCCTTCACTGCCCTTCCCTTCGCTGCCCTTCCCTTCGCTGCCCATCCCTTCGCTGCCCATCCCTTCGCTGCCCTTCCCTTCGCTGCCCTTCCCTTCGCTTCCCTGCCCTTCGCTACCCTTCCCTTCCCTTCGCTGCCCTTCCCTTCGCTGCCCTTCCCTTCGCTGCCCTTCCCTTCCCTTCGCTGCCCTTCCCTTCCCTGCCCTTCCCTTCGCTGCCCTTCCCTTCGCTGCCCTTCCCTTCGCTTCACTTCCCTTCGCTGCCCTTCGCTTTCCTTCCCTTTGCTGCCCTTCCCTTCGCTACCCTTCCCTTCCCTTCGCTGCCCTTCCCTTCGCTACCCTTCCGTTCCCTTCGCTGCCCATCCCTTCGCTACCCGTCCCTTCGCTGCCCTTCCCTTCCCTTCGCTGCCCTTCCCTTCGCTACCCTTCTGTTCGCTGCCCTTCCCTTCCCTTCGCTGCCCTTCCCTTCCCTTCGCTGCCCTTCCCTTCCCTTCGCTGCCCTTCCTTTTGCTACCCTTCCCTTCGCTGCCCATCCCTTTGCTGCCCATCCCTTCGCTGCCCATCCCTTCGCTGCCCTGCCCTTCACTGCCCTTCCCTTCACTGCCCTTCGCTTCCCTTCCCTTCACTGCCCTTCCCTTTTCTTCACTTCCCTTCGCTACCCTTCCCTTCCCTTCACTGCCCTTCCCTTCCCTTCCCTTCGCTGCCCTTCCCTTCGCTTCACTTCCCTTCGCTGCCCTTCCCTTCGCTGCCCTTCCCTTCGCTGCCCTGCCCTTCCCTTCGCTGCCTTTACCTTCCCTTCGCTGCCTTTCCCTTCGCTTCCCTGCCCTTCGCTACCCTTCCCTTCCCTTCGCTGCCCTTCCCTTCGCTGCCCTTCCCTTCGCTGCCCTTCCCTTCCCTTCGCTGCCCTTCCCTTCGCTGCCCTTCACTTCCCTTCCCTGCCCTTCCCTTCGCTGCCCTTCCCTTCGCTGCCCTTCCCTTCGCTTCACTTCCCTTCGCTGCCCTTCGCTTTCCTTCCCTTTGCTGCCCTTCCCTTCGCTACCCTTCCCTTCCCTTCGCTGCCCTTCCCTTCGCTACCCTTCCGTTCCCTTCGCTGCCCATCCCTTCGCTACCCGTCCGTTCGCTGCCCTTCCCTTCCCTTCGCTGCCCTTCCCTTCGCTAACCTTCTGTTCGCTGCCCTTCCCTTCCCTTCGCTGCCCTTCCCTTCCCTTCGCTGCCCTTCCCTTCCCTTCGCTGCCCTTCCCTTCGCTACCCTTCCCTTCGCTGCCCATCCCTTTGCTGCCCATCCCTTCGCTGCCCATCCCTTCGCTGCCCTGCCCTTCACTGCCCTTCCCTTCACTGCCCTTCGCTTCCCTTCCCTTCACTGCCCTTCCGTTTTCTTCACTTCCCTTCGCTACCCTTCCCTTCCCTTCACTGCCCTTCCCTTCCCTTCCCTTCGCTGCCCTTCCCTTCGCTTCACTTCCCTTCGCTGCCCTTCCCTTCGCTGCCCTTCCCTTCGCTGCCCTGCCCTTCCCTTCGCTGCTTTTACCTTCCCTTCGCTGCCCTTCCCTTCCCTTCACCGCCCTTCCCTTCACTGCCCTTCCCTTCGCTGCTCTTCCCTTCCTTTCGCTGCCCTTCCCTTCGCTGCCCTGCCCTTCCCTTCGCTGCCCTGCCCTTCCCTTCCCTTCGCTGCCCTTCCCTTCCCTTCCCTTTGCTGCCCTTCCCTTCACTGCCCTTCCCTTCGCTGCCCTTCCCTTCCCTTCCCTTCCCTTCGCTGCCCTTCCCTTCCCTTCCCTTCGCTGCCCTTCCCTTCCCTTCGCTGCCCTGCCCTTCCCTTCGTTGCCCTTCCCTTCGCTGCCCTTCCCTTCACTCCCCTTCGCTGCCCTTTCCTTTGCTTCACTTCCCTTCGCTACCCTTCCCTTCCCTTCGCTGCCCATCCCTTCGCTGCTCATCCCTTCGCTGCCCTTCACTTCCCTTCCCTTCGCTGCCCTTCCCTTCGCTACCCTTCCCTTCCCTTCCCTTTGCTGCCCTTCCCTTCGCTGCCCTTCCCTTCGCTACCCTTCCCTTCGCTGCCCTTCCCTTCCCTTCACTGCCCTTCCCTTCACTAGCCTTCCCTTCGCTGCCCTTCCCTTCCTTTCGCTGCCCTTCCCTTCCCTTCGCTGCCCTTCCCTTCCCTTCGCTGCCCTTCCCTTCGCTGCCCTTCCCTTCGCTACCCTTCCCTTCCCTTCGCTGCCCTTCCCTTTGCTGCCTTTCCCTTTGCTTCACTTCCCTTCACTGTCCTTCCCTTCGCTGCCCTGCCCTTCGCTGCCCCGCCCTGCCCTTCGCTGCCCTGCCCTTCCCTTCGCTGCCCTTCCCTTCCCTTCGCTGCACTTCCCTTTGCTTCCCTTCCCTTCGCTGCCCTGCCCTTCCCTTCGCTGCCCTTCCCTTCGCTGCCCTTCCCTTCGCTCCCCTTCGCTGCCCTTTCCTTTGCTTCACTTCCCTTCGCTACCCTTCCCTTCCCTTCGCTGCCCATCCCTTCGCTGCTCATCCCTTCGCTGCCCTTCCCTTCCCTTCCCTTCGCTGCCCTTCCCTTTGCTGCCCTTCCCTTCGCTACCCTTCCCTTCCCTTCCCTTCGCTGCCCTTCCCTTCGCTGCCCTTCCCTACGCTACCCTTCCCTTCGCTGCCCTTCTCTTCCCTTCGCTGCCCTTCCCTTCGCTACCCTTCCCTTCGCTGCCCTTCCCTTCCTTTCGCTGCCCTTCCCTTTCCTTCGCTGCCCTTCCCTTCCCTTCGCTGCCCTTCCCTTCGCTGCCCTTCCCTTCGCTACCCTTCCCTTCCCTTCGCTGCCCTTCCCTTCGCTACCCTTCCCTTCGCTGCCCTTCCCTTCCTTTCGCTGCCCTGCCCTTCCCTTCGCTGCCCTGCCCTTCCCTTCCCTTCGCTGCACTTCCCTTTGCTGCCCTTCCCTTCGCTGCCCTTCCCTTCGCTGCCCTTCACTTCCCTTCCCTTCGCTGTCCTTCCCTTCCCTTCGCTACTCTTCCCTTCCCTTCGCTACTCTTCCCTTCCCTTCGCTGCCCTTCCCTTCGCTGCCCTTCCCTTCGCTGCCCTGCCCTTCCCTTCGCTGCCCTTCCCTTCCCTTCGCTGCCCTTCCCTTCGCTGCCCTTCCCTTCGCTCCCCTTCGCTGCCCTTCCTTTTGCTTCGCTACCCTTCCCTTCCCTTCGCTGCCCATCCCTTCGCTGCCCTTCCCTTCACTGCCCTTCGCTTCCCTTCCCTTAACTGCCCTTCCGTTTTCTTCACTTCCCTTCGCTACCCTTCCCTTCCCTTCGCTGCCCTTCCCTTCGCTACCCTTTCCTTCGCTCCCTTTCCCTTTCCTTCGCTGCCCTTCCCTGCCCTTCCCTTCCCTTCACTGCCCTTCCCTTCGCTACCCTTCCCTTCGCTGCCCTTCCCTTCCCTTCCCTTCGCTGCCCTTCCCTTCCCTTCGCTGACCTTCCCTTCGCTGACCTTCCCTTCGCTACCCTTCCCTTCTCTGCCCTTTGCTTCCCTTCCCTTCACTGCCCTTCCCTTTGCTTCACTTCCCTTCGCTGCCCTGCCCTTCCCTTCGCTGTCCTTCCCTTCACTGCCCTTCCCTTCGCTGCCCTTCGTTTCCCTTCCCTTCATTGCCCTTCCCTTCGCTTCACTTCCCTTCGCTGCCCTTCCCTTCGCTGCCCTGCCCTTCCCTTCACTGCCCTTACCTTCCCTTCGCTGCCCTTCCCTTCACTGCCCTTCCCTTCACTGCCCTTCCCTTCGCTGCCCTTCCCTTCCTTTCGCTGCCCTTCCCTTCCCTGCCCTTCCCATTTGCTGCCCTTCCCTTCCCTTTGCTGCCCTTCCCTTCCCTTCGCTGCCCTTCCCTTCGCTGCCCTTCCCTTCGCTGCCCTTCCCTTCACTGCCCTTCCCTGCCCATCGCCTCACTCAAGAGCCAGACTTTCACCCCCTGAATACCTGAGAGAGACTGACTGCGCCTCTTTCTGGGCACCGTTTATATAGGGCTGAGCCTAGCCTTGATTGGCTGGTTCTGTCTGGGCCCTGATTGGCTCCCAGCAGGCCCTCCCTGCTTGCCTGCTTATCCGCTGTGGCCTGCTTTAGCCCTATCTCTCCTAGGGGTGGGGCAGCCTCCCCATCACACACATGAAGAGGTTTGATTCCTGTCTGACACGACTGTGCTGGAAAAAGCCTCTCCCTAGTGTAGGGGGAGTTAGAACCAGCAACACTGTGATTTTACTGGTATTGCTGGGCCTGGTCTACACTATAAAGTTCAAACAGCATAGCTAGATCAGCTGACTGTGTGAAAAACTCACCTCTTGGGCAACACAGCTATACCGGAGAATCCGCAGTATGGACGTAACTATACCTGCAGAAGGGTGATTCTCTCAGCATAGCGAACATCCGTCGGGGAGGTGGATGCCGATAGTGACAGAAAAAGACCTTCTGTTGGCATGCACAGCATGTTTCCCCAGGGGCAATGCAGTTTAATATGGACATGGCCTTATGTTGCTTTGAGGGGACTATGCTATACTAGCAAAAGCACATTAATATACAAAAGCACATTAATATACCAGTCTAGGTATCCCGGCAAAGTGCTGCTAGTGTAGAAGTGGCTGGTAAAACTATTGCCATTGTGATAAATCAGCTACATGGAAATGATGTTGGAGAAAGAACAGGATCAAGTAACTCCGAACTATTTCCTTGCAGGGATCCGTGGGCGTGAGTGCAAATGCTGATCTGCCAGTGAGTATTCAAAATTTATTTCACTGTCAATCTCTTAAATGTTACCCCAGTTCCTCTTAGCAATCCCAAACCTGGAGCCCAGGGGTCAGTTGGAATAGCCTGGACAGATGTGCAAGGATTGGGGCAAAAGACAAAGCAATGGGCTTCCAGGTTTTAAGGGGGCATGTAAGGCCCCGTCTTCACAACAGCACTAAGTCGATTTTCCTTAAGTCGATTTTCTGAAGTCAACTTTAGAAAATGGACTTAGTGCATCCCCTCAGAGGACAGCAACTTCATGTCTGTCCTTAAAACATTTCCAGGGATCGACTTAGGGAGTATTGCACTGTGGGTAATTATCCCACAGTGTGGGGGAGTCCCCAGCTGTCACCGCCTTTTGGGGGCATCCAGGCACGTTCCCCAGGGGACTAGCCCCAGTCCGAGCAGCTCTGCGGACCCCCTGCCTTCCCCAGCAGCCCCGCGAACCGCCCCCCACCTGCCCGAGTGGGGGGGGAGCCGGCGCGGGGCTGCTCTGCCGGGTGGGGGGGTTTGCGGGGCTGCTGGGGCAGGTGGGGGGGTTTGCGGGGCTGATCGGGGGTGGGGGGGTTCGTGGGGCTGATCGGGGGGGCGGGGGGTCCAGCGCGGGGCTGATCGGGGGCGGGGGGTCTGGTGCAGGGCTAGTCGGGTGGGTGGGGGGTTCGTGGGGCTGATCGGGGGTGGGGGGTCTGGTGCGGGACTGATCGGGGGGATGGGGGGTCCGGCGCAGGGCTAATCGGGTGGGCGGGGGGGGTTGCGGGGCTGCTGGGGCAGGCGGGGGGTTCGTGGGGCTGATCGGAGGGGCGGGGGTCCGGCGCAGGGCTGATCGGGCGGGCGGGGGTCCGGCGCGGGGCTGTTCAGGCAGGCGGGGGGGTTCGCGGAGCTGCTGGTAAGGTCAGAGGCTTACCGTCACCTGCAGCCTCACTAGCTGAAAGTCGACCTAGAGAGAGGTCGACTTCAGCTACGCCTCTGGTAAAGGAGGAGTTATAAAGTTGATTTTGAGGTCCCTTAAAATCGACTTTAAGGGCATGCAGGTGAGGACGGGTACAGACTTAAATCGACTTTAGCCTGCTAAAGTTGACTTTAAGCCCTAGTGGGGCCCAGGCCTAAGAGTTAATCCAGGTGTTCTTTGCAGTTTCAAGACTCTGATCAGACTAGTACCTAGATTGATGGGTTTCTCTGGGTTCTGTTCCCTACAGCAGTGGTCTTCAAAGTGGGGCGTGCGACACCACCCGCGGGAGTGGGCGGGACATTGCCACTGCCGCCGAATCCTCCTTGGGCGGTCTATGTTTATACTGCTGAAACAGAAGAAACAAATAGCTCAAAAAGATACTATAACTCGGGGATTGGCATCCTTTCCGAAGTGGGGTGCCGAGTCTTCATTTATTCACTCTAATTTAAGGTTCTGCGTGTCAGTAATACATTTTAATGTTTTTAGATGGTCTCTTTCTCTAAGTCTACAATATAGAAGTAAACTATTGTTGTATGTGAAGTAAACACGGATTTTAAATTGTTTAAGAAGCTTCATTTCAAAATGAATTAAAATGCAGAGCCCCCCAGATCAGTGGCCAGAATGTGAGCAGTGTAAGTGCCACTGAAAATCAGCTCCCGTGTCGCCTTCAGCACCTGTGCCATAGGTTGCCTACCCCTGCTATAACTTTTCAAGTAGCTCCAGTAAATCTGTTTTCTGGAAAAAACCTGACGATTTGATTACAAATATTCATTTTGAAAAACTGGAACCGGTTCTGATTCTTATCTTGAAAAGTCAGACTCAGGAAAGAGAGTCCGAAATGGTAAAAAATGAAAATACTACTAACACTAATACCTTCTACTGTAATTAGGATTTTCTCTGTGAAATATGAACTTAAATGGCTCCTGTTTCCTTTCTGCCAAAGGTGGATTGTTCTGGGATGATCTGTTAGAAGTCCCTTTAGCGGAGTTTGAATTTTCGGTTGAGCTGTGGACAATGAAAGGGAATCTCTGACATTTTGATGGTATTGGAGAAAGAGCAGGATCAAGTAACTCCCTTGCAGGTTTTAGGGGACCTTTCTGGAAGCATCTCTGGGGTGAATATTCAAAGCTGCTTTGCTGTCAGGCTTTCTCACTGGATCATGTTATCGCAGCACCACTTCAAAAGCCCCAGTGCTGAGCACAGTGGTCAGCTGGAATAGCCCAGACAGATGCGAAAAGATTAAGGCAAAAAACAAAGCAATAGGCTTCTAAATCCCCTAGGGGGCAGTCAGAGTTACTCCAGGTGTCCTTTCCAGTGTCACTTCTCCCATTATCCACCAGGTGTAAAAAAATCATTTGTAAAAATTTCAAACAGCTCAAATTCTTAAGCCGCGCAATAAGGAAACTGTCTGGAGACACCTCCACACTACAGATTTCCCCTGGCAAAGTGGTGTTGGTTTGGGGACTGAAGATATTTGATCTCTGACCAAGATGTGGGTCTAGTGAAGGAGAGTGTGTCTCTAACTCTTCTTTGTCTGTGGAGCAGACAGAAAATGCCTGTCAGCCTGGAATGGTTGAGAGTGGGGCATTTGTTTCAGAGTTGGTTTTGGATTCAGCTAAAGCTCAGAAAGGAAATGGTCCTGAGTTTGTGTCTGCTGGGAAGGAAGGCTCTATAACTAGGGGTAATCTCGTTAATGTCTTAGCAAGAGCCCAGAGACCAAACGATTCTGGTGCTTATACTTTGCCTGTTGCTAGTGTGTTGCTGGAAAAGGGTGTAGCAACTCTGTCTACTCAGAGTAATATCGTAGCCAGGGCACAAGGAGAGCAGAAAGGTGATTTGGGTGTGTTACCTACCACCAGCTTGACAACAGGGAGCCAGGAGGAAATAATTCTTAAGCTAGTATCTGGCAAAGGGAAGAATGACTCTGACCTCTTGTTCAGTGAAGTCTGTGAGTTTGCCTGAAAGGGGATTTTGTAGAAATCCGCCTGAGGCAATCATGAATGTAAGTAAAGCCCAGAAAGAGTCTGTTGCTCAGATAGACGTTCCTTGGAAACAAACCCTAGGTGAAGGGGGTAAGGACAGAATTTCTGTGAGGGGTGAAATGTTGCCTAAAGGAGTTCCTGAAGGAAAAATATGTAGGCAGTTTGATGCAGTTAAGAAGTGTGAAAGTAACTGGACCGGGGAAGTTTCGGTTCCTAACAGCCAGACGTTTTCAGATTTTCCTGTGGAAAAGTTCAGTGGGGATAGCTATGAGGAGGAATTGGGACAGCCCTATGACCAAGTGGCTGTGTTTAACCAGCTTGTGGGGGAGACAAGGTTGTTCAGAGAGAGAAGTCTCCAGGCTAATTCTGCAAGTGAACAGTTTGTGTCTCAGGCTCAGAAAGATGACTGGGTAAATGTATCGCCAGATCAGCCAGGAAGTTCTGTTAAGCCAGAGGGAGCCAGATTTGACCCTTCAGGGCTAGGAGGGTGTGATGGTGCTGTTCCTGGTGGGATCTAGCTATGAGTGTCAGATCAGGACGGATTGCTTCCAAAGGGGCAACTACAGTCCAAAGCTGGGGTTTCTTCACACTAAGGCAAACCAAACCAGCTAAACAGAAAAGACTTTGGTTTCACCACACTCCAGATTCCCAGTATCACCACCAGCAGCCACCTGTCCTGTGGACCAATGATTATGAAAACCAATGCCCCAAATAAAGAAAACGGTTCTTCCCAATTCCAAGGAATCAGGCCCCAGACCCAGGTCAATATACAAATTAGATCTTCCCACAAATCGCACTATTGCCAATCCTTTTGAATCTAAAATCTAAAGGTTTATCGTATAAGGAAAAAGGTATAGGTGAGGGTTAGGAAAGGTTAAAAGAAATCAATTACATGCAGTAATGGTACATCTCTTGGTTCAGTCTTGCAGCTCTAGAATAAACTGCAGGTTTCAATCAAAGTTTTTGGAAAGCATCCCCTGCAGAGATGGGTCAGCAACTTTGTCCAGAGTTCCCTGAGAAGCAAAGTTCCATCCAAAGCTGGAAACAAGGCAGGCTGGAGGCTGGAGGTAGAAGACAAAATGGGGAATGTTCTTCCAGGCTTTATAGACTTCCTCCTGTGGGTGAAGACCCTCCTCCTCATTATGCAGAGTCGGGCTGCAAACTGAAGGTTCACAGCCACATGGTCCAATCACCAGACTCTCAATGATTCAGTTTTTGCCCAGGCATGTCCCATGCCTGGAGAGGCTCCTCTCCTCGGGTGTGGACACAGTTCATTGTGCAGTTGATGGCCCTTTAATGGGCTCGAGTTAGCACCAGCATGTCTGAGATTTCACAGGAGCCAAGCCTAAGTTTGAAGTACAGGCACCTTTTATCCAATATCCATAACATCAGTTCCAAAATAGATACACACATATGGTTATAGACACCTGTTATGACCCCCTTCACATATTTGGTACCCCAATGATCTATATGGTACCAAATTATTCCAGTAACGTGACACCTGGCTGAAGCTCCCTGCAGTCAGGCCTGTCTCCCTCTGAATGCAGAGGAGACTCTCTTTGTCTCAGCCTCCCACCCCTTATATACAGGCTTGGAAGTGTTTGGGGTGTGGCCTCCCAGCTGGGCCCACTCCCCAATCAGGCCTGGAAGCCTGCTAGCTCCCAGCCTCAAACCCCCTTCCTGGGCTTTTCAAACCCCTTAAGGGGCTTTTCCAAGCCCCTTTCTGCAGGGGGCGGGTGGTCACCCCACCACACCATCATACAAGAGGGCTCAGACATATAAATACACTTGCACATTTGCATCTCATACATAACTCAAGAATAGCTAATGACACGTTTTGCAATCCTGCCTCAGTTTACCTGTCTGGTTTCACACAAGCCCAGTTTCACACAGACTAGAAGCTGCAAGATAAGCTCTGGTTCCCATGCACACGAGATAAGACAGAGGAGGCAAGGCCATTCTCTAGGTCGATAACCTTGGCCACAATATGTTCGCATGGAGACGTGATAGAAGTGAATTGCCTTGCCTAGCATATGCCCATACATTTTTCTTCCTTACCCTACAGACTTGCAGTTATCAGATAACACAGTTACAAGAATACATGCAATTTCAAGTGACATGCAAACAGCTAAAGGATGACTTGTAAATATGTGACTGATTTTCATTGCAGTTCAATGAGTTGACAGATATATCAGATACAGCACAATGTTATGGTGAGGATGGTGTTTAGTTACTTCATCGTAAAAGAAGAGTTACTAAAAATATTGCCTATGAAAGGGTGAACTAAGGGCAAGGATATATATAATTTATTCAAATCATACACAACATCAGTTAGTATGCCATTACACAAGCTGTCTGCAATCACCACGGATGGGGAACCAGCAATGATGAGCAGCGTCAAAGGATTCATTGCACTCTGCAAGTAGAATTAATGCTCTCCAAACTTTGTGTTATCATTGCATTATCCACCAAGAAGCTTTGTACAGCAAAGTTATTTCTTTTCAACACGTGATGAATGTCATTAGTAAAATAATTAACTCTATTCAAGCGAAACCTTTGCAACACTGTTTTTAAAGCCCTGTTGGAAGACAATGATGATAAACAATCTGATGTTATCTTGCACACACAAATACGATGGCTGAGCAAAGGTAAAGTTCTTGCAATTTTTAAAGCCTAATCAAAGAATTTCTGAAGTCCACAAATCAGAACTAAGAGCAACTAGAAAACTCCAGGTGGTTAATGGACTTGATTTTCTTGCTGACATCACTGGCAAATTGAACATTTTAAATCTTGAGCTCCAGGGAAAAGACAAACGTGCCTCAAATGATAGGTTCTGTAAAATCATTCAAAGCAAAACTCAACCTGTGGATGTCACATATGAAGACAAAGTCTCTTGTACATTTCCCAAGTATGAAGAAAATTCTATGAGACAGTGATTTTAACCCATCACCATTTGTTATCCACATTCAAACAGTTCTGGAACACTTTGAAAAGAGATTTCAACAGTTCACCATCATTGAGCCTGTAGTTGCCTTTCTTGTAAATCCTTTCACTTGTCAAATTGAGGTAACAGAAATGGCTACTTAAATTGCGAGTCTCATTTAAGTAAGAACAGAAGAAGTGGAACTGGAGATTTTGAACCTTCAAAATGATATTGTTCTAAAAATCCTACACAACAGATGAAAATTTTTGGAATCTGGTTGACCAAAGAAAGTTTCCTGCCTTAAAAAATGTAGCATACAAAATAAAATCTTATTTTGGTTTCACTTATCTATGCAAAGTTCTGCTTTCAACAATGAACATCATAAATTCAAATACAGATCTCAGTTTACAGATGCCCATCTTGACGATTGCTTATGAATGGGAACATCATCCTACTCTTCCAACTATGAAAAATTGGCTGAAGAAATGCAGTGCCAAAAATCACACTGACTTTATTAGAAAAACCAAGTGAATTAATGATGCCTATTTTCTATTAAGTGCTTATGAGTGCATATGATTAACTTTTGTTTAAGTTTTTTCATATTTGTTTATTGAAATCCAGATACAAGTAACAATACAAAGAATATTTTTAAATTAACCTTAACTGGATATGTTAAAGTAAGAATAGTACATCTATTTGGACCAGCATTTCAACAGTTTTACTTTTTTTAAAATAAATAATATGAAAACTGTTTAAGATACTTATTTTGTAAAAACTCCTTAATTTTTTCTTACAGGTAGACAAAAAGGAGCAAATTTATATGGTAAGGTGAAAGAGTAATAGCCAAATAATTTAATTAATACTTTAACATGTAAAATTACGTTTTTAATCATATGGATTTATATAGTACATATTTAATACTATGGGTTTTTTTGTATGATTTAATATACAAATAAAAAATAAGCCTTGAAAAATTGTGGTGCCCGCCACAAATCTGAAAACATGAAGGTGCTATTAGTCATAGAAAGTCTGGGGACCATTGGTGTAGGGTGTCTCTCTGCTATGGATTCTCTTATGTGTGATAAGGTCTGAGCTCCGATTGAAGCATTTCCCACACTCAGAGCATGGGTAGGGTATCTCCCCTGTGGATTCTCCTATGTGGGATAAGGTCTGAGCTCCGATTGAAGCATTTTCCACACTCAGAGCATTCATAAGGTTTCACACCTGTGTGTATTCTCTCATGTGTTGTAAGGGTTGATCTACGATTGAAGCTTTTCCCACACTCAGAGCATCGATATGGTTTCTCACCTGTATGGATTCTCTTATGTGTGATAAGGTGTGAGCTTCGATTGAAGCTTTTCCCACACTCAGAGCATCGATATGGTTTCTCACCTGTATGGATTCTCTTATGTCTGATAAGGTGTGAGCTCTGTTTGAAGCATTTCCCACACTCAGAGCATTCAAAAGGTTTCTCGCCTGTGTGGATTTTCCTATGTCTGATAAGGTCTGAGTTCATACTGAAGCATTTCCCACACTCAGAGCATCCATAAGGTTTCTCACCTGTGTGGATTTTCCTATGTCTGATAAGGTGTGCTCTCCGATTGAAGCATTTCCCACACTCAGAACACATGTAGGGTCTCTCTCCCCTGTGGATTCTCCTGTGTGAGATAAGGTGTGAGCTCCTACTGAAACATTTTCCACACTCAGAGCATTCATAAGGTTTCACACCTGTGTGTATTCTCTCATGTGTTGTAAGGTTTGATCTCCGATTGAAGCTTTTCCCACACTCAGAGCATCGATGTGGTTTCTCACCTGTATGGATTCTCTTATGTGTGATAAGGTCTGATCTCCCATTGAAGCTTTCCCCACACTCAGAGCATCGATATGGTTTCTCACCTGTATGGATTCTCTTATGTGTGATAAGGTCCGATCTCCCATTGAAGCTTTTCCCACACTCAGAGCATCGATATGGTTTCTCACCTGTATGGATTCTCTTATGTGTGATAAGGTGTGATCTCTGATTGAAGCATTTCCCACACTCAGAACACGTGTAGGGTATCTCTCCCCTGTGGATTCTCCTATGTGTGATAAGGTCTGAGCTCCGATTGAAGCATTTTGCACACTCAGAGCATTCATAAGGTTTCACACCTGTGTGTATTCTCTCATGTGTTGTAAGGTTTGATCTCCGATTGAAGCTTTTCCCACACTCAGAGCATCGATATGGTTTCTCACCTGTATGTATTCTCTTATGTGTGATAAGGTCTGAGCTCCGATTGAAGCATTTCCCACACTCAGAGCATTCAAAAGGTTTCTCGCCTCTGTGGAATCTGTGATGTGTGATAAGGTCTGAGTTCATACTGAAGCATTTCCCACACTCAGAGCATCCATAAGGTTTCTCACCTGTGTGGATTTTCCTATGTCTGATAAGGTGTGATCTCTGATTGAAGTATTTCCCACACTCAGAACACGTGTAGGGTCTCTCTCCCCTGTGGATTCTCCCATGTGTGATAAGGTGTGAGCTCCTACTGAAGCATTTTCCACACTCAGAGCATTTATAAGGTTTCACACCTGTGTGTATTCTCTCATGTGCTGTAAGGTTTGATCTCCGATTGAACCTTTTCCCACACTCAGAGCATCGATGTGGTTTCTCACCTGTATGGATTCTCTTATGTGTGATAAGGTCTAAGATCCGATTGAAGCATTTCCCACACTCAGAGCATGGGTAGGGTATCTCTCCCCTGTGGATTCTCCTATGTGGGATAAGGTCTGAGCTCCGATTGAAGCATTTTCCACACTCAGAGCATTTATACGGTTTCACACCTGTGTGTATTCTCTCATGTGTTGTAAGGGTTGATCTCTGATTGAACCTTTTCCCACACTCAGAGCATCGATATGGTTTCTCACCTGTATGGATTCTCTTATGTGTGATAAGGTGTGAGATCCGATTGAAGCATTTCCCACACTCAGAGCATTCAAAAGGTTTCTCACCTGTATGGATTCTCTTATGTCTGATCAGGTGTGAGCTCTGTTTGAAGCATTTCCCACACTCAGAGCATTCAAAAGGTTTCTCGCCTGTGTGGATTTTCCTATGTCTGATAAGGTCTGAGTTCATACTGAAGCATTTCCCACACTCAGAGCATCCATAAGGTTTTTCACCTGTATGGATTCTCCTATGTATGACAAGGTGTGATCTCCGATTGAAGCATTTCCCACAATCAGAACACATGTAGGGTCTCTCTCCCCTGTGGATTCTCCTATGTGTGATAAGGTGTGAGCTCCTACTGAAGCATTTTCCACACTCAGAGCATTTATAAGGTTTCACACCTGTGTGTATTCTCTCATGTGTTGTAAGGTTTGATCTCCGATTGAAGCTTTTCCCACACTCAGAGCATCGATGTGGTTTCTCAACTGTATGGATTCTCTTATGTGTGATAAGGTCTGAGATCCGATTGAAGCTTTTCCCACACTCAGAGCACGGGTAGGGTATCTCTCCCCTGTGGATTCTCCTATGTGTGATAAGGTCTGAGCTCCCATTGAAGCTTTCCCCACACTCATGGCATGCGTAATGTGCCTCTTCCAAGTTGATGCTCTCACATGTAATAAAGTTTGAATGGTTATTGAAGTTTTCCTCTGGCATGTGCTGAGTTTTACAGGCTTTTGGTTTCTCTGGGAGTGCACAACTCCCAAAATAATTCCCTTTGGATCTTCCTGATAACATTCCATGTGGTTCTCCTTGCTCAGCATCTTCCTGTTTCGGTGTCTCCTTGCTCTTACTCACCATCCCATCAACTGATGGGAGACAGAGAGAATCCAGACATAGGTCACTCCCTGCATTGGAGAGAAAATAAATCTCAGAGACAGGAATGGAAAAAGGGGCAAAAAACCCCAAAGTACAGGCATATTGCGTCTTACGCGAGGTTTCTCGTCCACTTTTTCCAGGTAAAGCTGAAACCGTGTATAGCCCAAACCTCATTGATCTGAATGGTAGGCAAAATCATCCGCCCTAAAGAAATTTTTTATACTTTTAGTTTTCCATTTCTTTTTTTTTTTTTTGGTTGACCACTTAAAGTGGAAATTGCTTATGTTAAATCCACCTAAGATGCAAAATGCCTGTATGTATGAAAGAGATCAACTCTATGAGGAGCTGATTTTCTCCAAACCCTTCTCCAGAGAAGAGAGAGGAAGGGATCAGTTCTGGCTGTGCATCTCATGAGAACTCTAAAGGGAAAGTGAGATTAGGAAGGGACCTGCTGCCAACTGTCAGTCAGCATACGTGGGAAGCCATGAATGACCTCTGCCTAATGATTCCACATCGGCAGGGAACAATCCTGAATGTGGAGAACTCACAGGGTCTTTGGAGGGCATCACAAATGTTTCCTGTTGTGATGGGGCAAGGCCACATGACTATAGGAAAGTGATAAGGAATGTTATTAAGATATGTTAGTTCCAGGCTAAACAAATCCCTGGTACCACTGGAACCAAATGACAGTTGTTCCTGGATAATCCAGACACCTTGGGCCAATTAGGAACCTTCCAGAAAGCAGTAGAAATAGCTAGCTTGATTGGGACACCTGAAGCCAATCAGGGACTGGCTGAAACCAGTTAAAAACCTCCCAGTTAGTCAGGTGGAGGTGGATGTCAGGAGCTGTGGGAGGAAGTTGTGCTGTTGGTAAGACAGTGGTAGACAATATATCATACATGAGGAAGGAGGCCCTGAGGTAAGGGTGAAGTGGAGTTTGAAGAAGTGGGGACTGCTGTGGGGAAGTAGCCCAGGGAATTGTATTGTGTTTTGGGGCTAAAATGTCAGCCAACATAGCTGATACTATTAGGGTCCCTGGGCTGGAGCCTGGAGTAGAGGGCGGACCTGGACTCCCACTTTCTACCTCCCCTAATTAATCACTTGGATTGGAAGATAATGGAGACTGTGCCAGGAAGGATAGCTTCTCCTCACTGGCTTATGATGAAAATGGCTCAATAGGCTGTGACCTTGTCTCTAGAGAGAGAAGGGCTATGTGGAGGGTCACAGTGAGCCTCTGAGGCTAGTGAAATCTGCCAGGAAATGCAGGATCCATGAAGATAAGGACAGAGCTTTGTCACAACTGGTGTGAGAGGTGGGATCATCGTACACAGCGTGACAGAAGAAAGAGTTTATAAAAAGTGCACTGGGGTTTGGGATTTTTTTTGGTTGGTTCGTTGTCAGTTTGTTTTGTGCCACAATGGAGGAGGTGATAAGAGCTCTGGTACAAGCCATGGCAGCCCAGCAGGAGGCCACCTGGGTTCAGGCCAAGGCACAACAGGAGTCTATGTGGCTTCAGCAGGAAACTAATCAATTATTAATGAACCAGGTGACCCAAATTCATGTCCTTTTGTGAGAGGTATGACTGGAGAATTGCTAATATAGTTCCAATTTTTAAGAAGGGGGGGAAAAGTGATCCGGGTAACTACAGGCCTGTTAGTTTGACATCTGTAGTATGCAAGGTCTTGGGAAAAAAATGGAGAAAGTAGTTAAGGGCATCAAGGTCAATGGCAAATGGGACAAAATACAACATGGTTTTACAAAAGCTAGATTGTGCCAAACCAACCAGATCTTCTTTGAAAAAGTAACATACTTTTTAGATAAAGGCAATGCAGTGGATCTAATTTACCTTGACTTTAGTAAGGCATTTGATACAGTGCCACATGGGGAATTATTAGTTAAATTGGAAAAGATGGGGATCAATATGAAAATTGAAAGGTGGATAAGGAACTGGTTGAAGGGGAGACAACAGAGGGTCATACTAAAGGGTGAACTGTCAGGCTGGCAGGAGGTTACCAGTGGAGTTCCTCAGGGATCTGTATTGGGGCAGTATTATTTAATCTTTTTATTACTGACCTAGTCACAAAAAGTGGGAATGTGTTAATAAGGTTTGCAGATGACACAAAGCTGGGAGGTATTGCCAATTTAGAGAAGGACCAGGATATCATACAGTAAGACCTGGATGACCTTGTAAACAGGAGCAACAGGAATAGGATGAAATTTAATAGTGAAATGTGTAAGGTCATGCACTTACGGATTAATAACAAGAATTTTAGTTATAAACTGGGGACACATCAACAGGAAGTAACAGAGGAGGAGAAGGACCTTGGAGTATTAGTTGATCACACGATGACTATGAGCCGCCAATGTGATAAGGCTGTGAAAAAAGTTAATGCAGTCTTGGGTTGCATTAGGCGAGGTATTTCTAGTAGGGATAAGGAGGTATTAGTACCATTATATAAGGCACCAGTGAGACCTTATTTGGAATACTGTCTGCAGTTCTGGTCTCCCATGTTTAAGAAGGATGAATTAAAACTAGAATAGGTGCAGAGAAGGGCTACTAGGCTGATCCCAGGAATGGAAAACATGTCTTATGAGGGGAGACTCAGGGAGCTGGGCTGGTATAGCTTATCCAAAAGAATGCTGAGGGGAGATATGATTACTCTCCCCAAATATACCAGAGGGATAAATACCAGGGAGGGAGAAGAATTATTTAAGTTCAGTACTAATGTGGCCACAAGAACAAATGGATATAAACTGGTCAACAGGAGGTTTAGACTCAAAATTAGATGAAGGTTTGTAACCATCAGAGGAGTGAAATTCTGGAACAGCCTTCCAAGGGAAGCAGTGGGGGCAAAAGACTTAGTTGCCTTCAAGATGAAGCTTGATAAGTTTATGGAGGAGATGGTGTGATGGGAAAACATAATTCTGACAATTGATCTTTGACTATGATAATACAAGGTACTGATGGTACATGATGGAAATTTGGAGGGGAAGGGATCTAAGATGCTACAGAGATTTCTTTCCTGGGTGTCTGGTTGGTGAGTCTTGCCCTCATGCTCAGGGTTCAGCTGATCGCCATATTTGGGGTCGGGAAGTAATTTTCCTTCAGAGCAAATTGGCAGGGGCCCTGGAGGTTTTTTGCCTTCCTCTGTAGTAGGGGGCATGGGGCACTTGCTGGAGGATTCTCTGTACTTTGAAGTCCTTAAACCAAGATTTGAGGACTTCAATAGTTCAGACTAGCAAAAATACCCAGCGTTGCTCAGGTCCGTCGGAGGGGGAGAGAGCTGAGTGAGTGCAGGGTCTGTTAGATGGGGAGGAGGGGAGAGAGCTGAATGGGGGGCTGTGGGGGGAGAGAACTGAGTGGGGGGCCATTGGAGTGGGGGAGGGGGGATTTTAAAAATTTTCAATTCTTACCTGAGGGGGAGAGAGCTGAGCGAGTGCAGGGGCTGTTGGAGGAGGGAGAGGGGAGAGAGCTGAGAGGGGGGCATTAGAGGGGGGAGGGGGAGAGAGAGTTGAGTGAGTGAGGGGGCCATTGGAGGGGGAGGGGGGAGGGGGGAGATTTTAAAAATTTTCAATTCTTACCTGAGAGGGAGAGAGCTAAGTGAGTGGGGGGCCATTGGAGTGGGGGGGAGGGAGAGAGCTCAGCTAGTGTGGGGTCCATTGGAGGGGGGAGGGGAGAGAGACCTGAGTGAGTGGGGGGGGCTTTGGAGTGGGGGGAGAGAGCTGAATGAGTGCGGGGGACCATTGGAGGGGGAATTATTACATCATAACTGATGAGTTCGTCCATCAACATTGATGAGGACCACCCACTGTCATCAGTTTGTTTGGGAGTGGGTTCTAAGATGGCTGATTAGTCCAATCCAAGCCTGGAATTGATGGTTGCATTGGGGACATGGAAGATCAGGCTGCCGACCAGGGGAAGAGAAGATATCAGCCCTGGACTTGCGAAGAAGACGCTTCTCTACAACATCACTCAGTCTCTTTTGTTCGTAGGCTGCTGCACCATCATGAACTCATCTGCGCCAGGTGAAGCGATCATTAGCGATGCTCTCCCAATTTTCAGGATCTATGTTACAGTTCTTAAGGGAGGCCTTGAGGGTGTCTTTGAATCTCTTCTTTTGACCTCCAAGAGATCTCTTTCCATGTTGTAGTTCACCATAGAACATCCGATTGGGCAATCATTCATCGGGCATTCATACAACATGCCCAGCCCATCTGAGTTGTGCCTTGAAAAGCAGGGTGTGGATGCTTGTCATGTCAGCCTGTAAAAGGACGTTGGTGTCTGGAATTTTATCCTGCCATCTTATCTTCAGTAGTTTCCGCAGACAGCTGGAAGTGGTTCAGCTTTTTTGCATGACGACTGTAGACAGTCCAGGTCTCACAAGCATAGAAGAGAGTGGGCAGGACGACCACCGAATAGACTTTTAGTTTGGTTTCAATGTTAATGCTTCTTCGATCCCAAACATCGAAGCCTTCCAAAAACTGCGCTGGCTCTGGCGATTCTAGTGTTCACTTCCTCGTCGATGTTGGCTGCCTGTGATAGAGTGCTGCCAAGGTATGTAAACCTGTCCACGTTGTTGAGCTATGTTCTCAGCATAACTATGTCACAGAGAACAGCAGGTGTTAACCTGCTGCCCAGCTGATGTGAATGGGCTTTAAAGAATTTAAAGGGGGGGAGGGATAGCTCAGTGGTTTGAGCATTGGCCTGCTAAACCCAGGGTTGTGAGTTCAATCCTTGAGGGGGCCATTTAGGGATCTGGGGCAAAAAAAAATCTGTCAGGGGACAGTACTCAATCCTGCTAGTGTAGGCAGGGGACTGGACTCGATGGCCTTCAAGGTCTTTCCAGTTCTAGGAGATTGGTATATCTCCATTTATTATTATTTATCCCTAGGGGGTGTCAGAGGTGAGATTTTAAAAATTTTCAATTCTTACCCTGATTAGGACCCTAAAGCCTATAACTGTACCAAATTTCAAATCTCTAGCTCAAACGGTGTGGAAGGAGTAAGGGAACGTACATACACACATGCAGACACCATTTGACTTTTATATATATAGATATAGGTGAGGTATATTGTAGGAATGGGGGGGGGGTAAAATTCTGTGGCCTGCATTGCAGGAGGTCAGACTAGATGATCCTAATGGTCCCTTCTGACCTTAAAGTCTATGAGTCTATGACGGGTGGGCAAACTTTTTGGCCCAAGGGCCACATTGGGGTTAAAAATTGTGCATAGGGCTGGGTAGGGAAGGCCCCGCCCCATCTGACCCCCACCCACTTCCCACCCCCAGACTGCCCCCCTCATGTCCCCCAACCCATCCAACCCCCCCCGCTCCTTGTCCCCTGATCACCTCCTCTGGAGGCCCCCCCACTCTAACTGCCACCCCAGAACTCCACCACCTATCTAACTCCCCCATTCTTTGTTCCCTGACTGCCCCCTCCTGAGATCCCCCCACCCTAACCACCACCCCTGGGACCCTACCCCATCTAAGCCCCCTGATTTGTTCCCTGACTATCCCCCCAAGATCCCCCCATCCTAACCACCACCCTCCTGGAACCCCACCAGCTAACCTCCACCGCTGATTACCTTAATCAACCTGGCCACCAGGCAGGGAGCGTAGGGCCCCCTGGCTCTAACACTGAGCCTGGCCCCCAGCCCGGGAGCGTGGGGACCCACAGCTCCCCACGCTTGACCCAGCCAGGGAGCTTGGGGATGAGTGGGATTTGTGCTGCTGGGCCCAGCAAGGGAGGGCAGGGCCTTGTGGCTCCCTGCACTTGACCCAGCCCCCAGCCAGGGAGTGTGAGGCTGAGCGGCTCCCCCTGCTCCACCTGGCCCCTGGCCAGGGAGAGGGGGACAGCGGCTTCCTGTGCTTGCCCAGGCCCCCAGCCTGGGAGCGTGGGGACCCACGGCATGCAGGCCCAGCTCTTGGGCATGTAGCATGGGGCCTCTGGCCCCATGCCCTGGCCAGAGATCACGGGCAGGATGAAAATGGCCGGTGGGCCACATATGGCCCTCAGGCCATAGTTTGCCCACCCCTGGTCTATGAGATAGTGGATCAGCTAAAGATCCTCACTACCCAGCCCCGAGGGTCTGACAGGATGTGAACCCTGAGAGGGCCAGTGTTTGTCTGCTAAAGATGACATCAGAAGATGACATTGAGACATATCTCCTCTTGCTTGAGAGGACTGCTCAGCGGGAGGCATGGCCCCAGGAGAAGTGGGTCAGCATTCTCACCCCTTTTGTGTGGAAAGGCCCAGAAAGCCTACTTTGACCTGCCTGCCACAGATTCCACTGACTATCTCAGGCTGAAGGCAGAGATCCTAGCACGATCAAGGGTGACAGCAGCAGTACGGACCCAGAGGTTTCATGAGTGGAAGTACCAGGAGAACAGACCTCCAAGGTCCCAGCTAGTTGACCTCATACACCTTGCACAGAAGTGGTTACAGCCCAAGGCATGCAACCTGAATGAGATTTTGGAGACCCTGGTCATAGATCATTACATGCGGGGACTACCACATTTCTGCAAATGGGTAGGCCAGAATGATCCATCCACCTACAATGAGATGATCACACTCATAGAAAGATGGATGACAGCCAGGGAATTGACCTGACTACCTAAGTAAAGCTCCTTTCAGAGCAAGCACCCAAACCCAATCCTGGAAGGCTGGATGACCAAAACCCCAGGAAATCCTAGGTGGAAGGGGTGGGCTGAAAACCATGGAGGACCCCAGAAGGAAGCAATTGATCTAAGTGGGGAGAACCATGGGTCTAAATCCCCTAACTCCCATGATAGGGAAATGATTAGAAGCAATTATAGATGTTATGCATGTGGGGAGCATAGCACATAGCAGCACAGTGTCCCAGCACCGAGGAGTCTATGCCATGTAACTTCGGGGATTGGGAGGTCCCGTGCTCCCTTATCCACCTTGCAGGGGTTGCATTAGCCCCACATAACTACACCAGACCAGTGAAGATAAATGGAGCAGAGACTACAGCTCTTGTGGACTCAGAGTGCTATCATCCTTATATTGGGTAAGCTGATAAAAAGTAGGCAGCTGCTGCAAGCCAAATGTGTAGCTGTGACATGAGTGCATGGGGCCGTAAGCCATTACCCCACCATCCCAGTGGAGATAGAGGTTCAGAGGAACCCCATTGAGGTGACTGTGGGTGTAGTTCCTAAACTCCAATATCCTGTAGTCAGTGGAAGGGACTATCCAGGTTTGATAATTTATTCCCCCCAGAGAGGCTGGAGGAAGGTGGGAACCCTGAGGATAGCAGCTTGCCACCAGGGGAATGTCAAGCCCCGACACTTGCTGAAATTTCTGAGGATCTGTTCTCAGCCTCCCGAAGGACTCTGAAGACTAAAAAAGAGAGGCAGGCCGCAAAGGCCTTAGGAACCCAGATCCTGACCCAGGGTCAGAAGACTGCTCTAGTAGGCAGATGGACAAGAGCAGCCAACAGAGAAACTTCCACCCCAGAAAGTGAGCCAGAGGCCGCCCCCAGCCGTGATGGTAATGAACCATTGGAAGAAGCAGGAACCAGCCCTTGGGAGCTCAGGCATGTTAGTTCTGGAAGAGAGTCTTTCAGGCGGGATCAGGCCAAGGACCCTAGATATGATAATGCCAGAAAAGAGGTAGCCAAGATAGATGGGATACCCATGGATGGGAAGGTCCATGGTCCAGGACCTTACTTTATAGTGAAGAAAGATCCCCTGTACCGTGTGGTGCAAATACAGGAGCAAGAGATCCATCAACTTCTGGTGCCAAAAAAAAAATCAAAAGGCCATATTGAGCCTCATCCAGAGTCACCTATTTGGAGAACACCTAGGGGTAGAGAAAACCAAGGCACAGATCCTGCGGAGGTTCTTCTGGCCAGGAGTAAATGAAGATGTTCGAAGATACTGCATCTCTTGTCCAGAGTGTCAATTACATAGCCCTCATCCACACTTGTGGGCTCCTTTGATACCTCTTCCAATGATAGAAGTCCCTTTTGAATGCATAGCTATGGATCAGGTAGGACCCCTTGAGAAGACAGCTCGGGTCCACCAACATGTGCTTGTTGTACTGGACTATGCAACCCAGTACCCAGAAGCCATTCCCCTACGCAATACGGCCTCCAAGAGAATAGCTAAGGAGCTACTACAGATCCTCGCCCGAGTTGGGCTATCCAAAGAGATACTGACTGACCAAGACACACCTTTTCTGTCCAAACTGATGAAAGATCTCTGTTCATTACTCCATGTACAAGCCCTACGGACCTCTGTATACCACCTGCAAACAGATAGCCTTGTAGAAAGGTTCAATAGGTTCCTCAAGGCGATGATTAGAAAAGTGGTGAGCCGTGATGGTAAAGATTGGGATACCTTATTGCCTTACCTCATGTTTACCATCTGGGAGGTTCCGTAAGCCTCCACAAGTTTTTCTCCATTTCAGCTACTATACAGGCGCCCGGGATATAGCCAGAGAAACCTGGGATATATTGTAGGAAGGGACATAGTGAAGCCCCAAACTAATAAGCTAGAGGCAATTCAAAACTGGCCCTGGCCAACCTGAAAGAAGCAAGTCCGTGTGTTCCTAGGCATGGTAGGCTATTACCGACATTTTAATCCCCACTTTGCCACTAGGGCAAGCCCCCTAATGGACCTGGTGAAGGCCTGAGGTCCAGACGTGGTAAAATGGACTGCTGCAGCAGATAGGGCATTGACCTTCAGACAGCCCTCTGTAATGATCCCATACTTGTAGCCCCGGACATGAACAAGGAATTTATTCTACAAACAGATGCTTCTGAGGTGGGGTTGGGGCGGATCTGTCACAAATGGTTGGGGAAGAACATTTGATCCTCTACCTAAGCAGAAAGCTGCTCCCAAGAGAACATAAGTATGCAGTAGTCGAGAGAGAATGCCTTGCTGTCAAATGGGCCATGGAGACACAGCATTATTACCTCTTAGGCCAGCGATTTACTCTTGTGATGGACCATGCACCCCTTCAGTGGATGCAGAAGAAGGAAAAGAATGCAAGGGTCACCAGGTGACTTTTATGCCTCCAACCGTTCCAGTTCTGGATACAACAAAGGGCTGGATGCCAACACAGCAATGCTGATGCTCTGTCACAAGCACATTGCCTGGCATCCCAAGTTGCCAGAGGGGGGATATGTGACAAAGCAGGGCCAGATGGCTATAGGAAAGTGATAATGAATAGATATGTTAGTTCCAGGCTAAACAAATCCCTGGTACCACTGGAACCAAATGGCAGTTGTTCCTGGTTAATCCAGACACCTGGGGCCAATTAGGAACCTTCCAGAAAGCAGTAGAAACAGCTAGCCTGATTGGGACACCTGAAGCCAATCAGGGACTGGCTGAAACCAGTTAAAAACCTCCCAGTTAGTCAGGTGGAGGTGGATGTCAGGAGCTGTGAGAGGAGGTTGTGCTGTTGGTGAGATTGAGTGGTAGACAACATATAATATGCGAGGAAGGGGACCCTGTGGTAAGGGTGAAGTGGAGCTTGAAGAAGCGGGGACTGCTGTGGGGAAGTAGCCCAGGGAACTGTATTGTGTTTTGGGGCTAAAAGGTCAGCCAACTTAGCTGATAGTATTAGGGTCCCTGGGCTGGAGCCTGGAGTAGAAGGCGGACCTGGGCTCCACCTTTCTACCTCCCCTAATTAATCACTGAGATTTAGAGACAACAGAGACTGTGCCAGGAAGGATAGCTTCTCCTTACTGGCTTATGATGAAAATGGCTCAATAGGCTGTGACCTTGTCCCTAGAGAGAGAAGGGCTACGTGGAGGGTTACAGTGAGCGTCTGAGGCTAGTTAAATTGACCAGGAAATGCAGGATCCATGGAAATAAGGACAGAGCTTTGTCACACTGTATACATGGACACTTTTTGAGTTGGTTAAACCAATTCCCCACCTGTGCAGGCAGCTCTCAGGAGTATTTTTTTCTCAGAGCTATAGAGGTCTGAGATCCACGGCTCTTCCCCTCGTTCCAGCTGTGAGATCACATCAGGTTTGGAAACTGAAAACCCTGTTGAAGGCAAAGAAAACAAGGAAGGTCCATCGAATTTGTGGGATACTTATCACAAGGAATATTCCATGGTTTTAACCCCAGCTCATTTTTAAGTAGAAACATCCCAAGACCATCTTCTGTGGCTCAGAGGGGCGGGAGAGTTATTATAAATAATATTCATGACCTTAGTGCCAAAGGTCTAACCATGGACCCCCATTGTGCTAGGCACAGAACAAACCCAAAATAGTAGAAGGCCCATGTCCTGAAGAATTTACCATCTAAATAGACAAGACAGACACAGAATGGGGGAAGGGGTAGAACCCACCAGCAGAGTGAACTATGTGAAGGCAGAATGAGAGATCTGATGAACACAGGCCTATATCTTGAGACTATCATATTTCATGTTATGACTGGGGCCAGTGTTTTCTGGAAATTGCAGCAATTGCTGCATCCCCCCCAAAAATTACTCCTCATTTCTGGAATCACCCTTCATATCCGGAATTGCTGAACAGAGGGTGGGTGGGGCATGCAGGGTCACAACCCCCCAGATTTCTGCCTGGAGCCACCTGACTTCTCCCCAGGGTGCAGGGCAAAAGCTGGGGGTTGGCTGCTGTTGAGACTTGCTGCCAATTTCTTCCCTCTTCATACAAGTCTGGGCTCTGCAAAACCACTGTTCAGCTTCCCCTGGGGAGGCGGGGCACTTGGCAGTGGGACACCAGGCTCCCTCATCATGCTGCAGAGTGGACGGCGTTCACACCTGCTCTTGGATGTGTCAACAGTTTCTTGTTTTAGATCTTTTCCCCACACTGACACTGGGATGGATCCACAGGAGCTGTACAATTGGGAGATGCCCCTTGAGTGCACTAGATCCCCATGGTGTCCCACTATTCCACAAGGATAGACCATGCAGCTTCAACACCAGACATGAGCCTCTGTCTTCAACACTCCTATGTGAACCTGGGAGCTCTGCCAGCAGGTCCAGCTGAACAAATCTTCTGTTCAGAGACTGTTCCTCATTCAATGCACAGAGCAAGCTTTTGCTGCAACACTGAGCAAACTTTTAACACATAGAAGGGTTTATTAATCTCGGGTCTGCAAACATTTTGCCCCATGGCCCCTTTCCATGGAGGGAAAAGTCTGGCAGTCCCCAGGGCGAGTATGTCTGCCGAAATGCCACCGCAAAAACCGGAAGCTGACGGCAGCGGCAGTATTTCAGTGGGACCAAAATAGCCCACCCGGGAGTTCAGCAGTCTTCTGGGTGGGCTCAGTGTCAGTGCCAGGGTCTTGCGTGCCCCCAGGGGTGTGCACACCCCAGTTTGACAACCACTGTATTAATCAACTAAAACACAGCATTGGAAAGCCCTTCGATTAACACAGAGAAGCAAAGAATTCATACTGGCCAATGTCCTTGAGTCATGCTTCTGTAGGAAACCAAACTGTTTTCTATCACTGTGTCCGTCTATTTGTTTTCGCTCCAGTGGAGCTCCCTGTGTCTGAGAGCCCAGTTGTTCCTGCTCCCAAAAACATAATGAGCCCATATATGCTTCACTCAGACAGGCTGAAATCCTCCCATGGAGAGGTGACAATTATTCCTTTGTCTCTGTTGTGTTTTCCATTGATCTAGGTTGGTCCCAGCCAGTCCTTAATGACCCATTCATATCATCCCATGACAGCTATATCACAAAACACCTCATGTCACCTGCTTTTTCTAATCATAGCAATACCAATCAAAGAGGGAAACTGAGGTATGTATCACTATCACAGAAGTACAGTAACTCCTCACTTAACATTGTAGTTATGTTCCTGGAAATTGGGACTTCAAGTGAAATGAAGGTAAGCAAATCCAATTTCCCCATAAGAATTAATGTAAATGGGGGAGTTAGGTTACAAGCAATATTTTTCACACACACACACACACATATATATATATATATATATATATATATATATATATACACATATACATATATATATATATATATATATATATATATATATATACACATATACATATATATATATATATATATATATACACATATACACACACAGTATATGTTTTAAACAAACAATTTAACACTGTTCACAGCAATGCTGATTGTGTAGCTTGGTTGGGTGGAAGAGGTTGGGGTATCTCCCAGGGAATGCCTTGCTGCTAAATGATGAACTAGGACTCAGCTGAGCCCTCAAGGATTAACAAATTGTTGTTATTGTAGTCTCTCACACTCAGCAAGGCAGCACAAATGGAGAGGGAGGGGAGAAAGCATAAAAGACAGACAAACAGTGTGTGAGTGAGTAAGAGAGAGATACACACCTCCTCTTTAAGTAAACTGATCCACTCTTATAGCGTTGTCTTTTTAAGTATATCAGGAAGTTGAGACAGCAGCTGCTGCCCAAGCTCTCTCTGTTTCTCTCCATCCGTGTCCTCAACCTGCTCTATATGGAGAAGGGTTAAGCAGGGTACAGGGGCAGGGAGGAGGGGGACACCCTGACATTAGCCCCTGCCTCTCCCCCATATGCAGTAAGAAGGAGGTTTCTGGGAGCAGCTCCAAGGCAGAGGGCAGGAGCAGCAGTGGGGGGAGGGACATCTCAACTGCTGGCAACTGATAACCTGCTGGGCAGCTGCTGCACAGGGAACTTAAGGGAGCTGATGGGGGGCTGCATGTCCATCCTGGTTACAAGTCCCCAGCAGCCAGCTGCCATGGGCTGCTCTTCCTGCAAGCAGGGGACAAAGCAGGAGGCTGCCAAACAACATTACAAAGGAACATTGCACAACTTTAAACAAGCATGTTCCCTAATTGATCAGCAATGTAACAATGAAACAACGTTAACCAGGATGACTTTAAGTGAGGAGTTATTGTATCTCAAACTCCCACCTCTATCACACACACTCTGCTCACAGGTCTTGGGAGAGAAAGCAAAGCACAGGAACCAGATGTTAGTCCAGTGAACACAGTGGACAAGCTGCAATCCTCAAACCCTGGTCAAAAAGGAGTGGTCTGTGGGTCTCTACCCATAGAGAGGGGCTGGCTAGAGGCCTGGTACCCGAGAGGACATTCCTTGAGCACCATGGAGGCAGGCAAAGGCTTAGCTACCCCAGAACTGTAAGATCGCAAAAGCACATTTTGGGGAATTAGGGAATCTGGTGACTCAGGTGTAATGGGAGGGAGAATTAACCCCCCCCCAATGTCTGGAGAAGGCTGGGGAATTAAACACTAAAATTCAGGAGCAACAGCCTCTAGTTCTTCTGGAAAAGGAGAATGTAAGAAACAAGAACTGGGCCATGCAACCTCAGGATGGACAGGCTCAAAGATTAAATGAGCCTGGAGGGAAGACAGCTTGTGGGTACTGAGGATGGGAAGAGGGGGGATAAGACTCTCCAAACTCTCACTCTTGTTGACCCCGACCTGATTTTATGATCTATGATTTAGTCACATGTATTGTGGGGAATTTTATCCTCTCTAGAGGTAAAATGTCATGATCAGAGTATTGCTTATTAGCTTGGAATAAACATGGAGGGACAAGGAGATGAATGGGTTATTAAGGGCAGGTCCACACTACAGCCAGGACTGATGCTCTGAGATCAATGCATCAGTGCTCAATTTAGCAGTTCTAGTAAAGACCCACCAAATCAACTGCAGATTGCTCTCCAGTCAACCCCTGTACTCTACCTGACTCTACCCCAATGCTCTCCCATTCACCCCCCACAGTGTGCACCCTGCGGTACCTCGACTTAAGGTACGTCCACTCCAGCTACATTACTCACATATCTGGAGTTGCATAGCATAGGTTGACTTACTGCGGTAGCGTAGACATAGCCTCAGCTTGCTATAGTTAAGAACCTTATATTAGGTTGAGGCTTTGTGGGAGTAATTATGCTACAGTCTGGGATATACCTGAATAGGCTTAAGGAGAGAATCCCAGGCCATATTTTGCACCCACATTTTGAGAAACTAATGAGTAACCAAAAACAGGTGCAATACGCCACAGGATTTGGAAAGAAGGAAGTGAGGCGGGCTTCAGCAATTAGGTGGCTATGCAGTAGCTCAGCAGTTGGACACACTCATATAGTGGAATTATTAATAAATAAGTGATGTAAATCATGAATATTAATGCTTGATGCTTAATTATGGACTTCCCAAAGGCCACATATAGGTTGGGGCAGCTATTGACATTATTGTAAAAAGAGTAAAAGAACAGATATTGTACAGAGCCATCTTATTACCACAAGGATTCAGATAAATTACCTCTCCTAGTTACCATTTTTTCCTTTAGTCAGGTTCCTGAGACAATGTAAACTGAAGCAGGGCCTCCCTTCTGATGGGCTCCTTTGTCCCTTGATCTTTGTTTCCAATGGTGTCCATAACTTGTAAATATGCAGAGTGCAAGACCCTCTTTACTATACTTACCTTAGTTTAATCCTTATGTGAATTGATTCTTGACTATGATTTCAAATATAACTGTCTGTACTAAATCATGTTTCTGTGTTTCACCAAAATTCATCTTCTCAATTAACGTTGAGTAGCCATGTACAAGGGAAAGTTGTACCCCAATACTTAGGTGTAAAAACTGTACAGTCTACACTACCCCCTGTGACATCATCAACAAAGTGTCCATTTGTTCCTGGGTAGTGGCCGCGCTGTGGGAGGGAGGAGTGCAAGGTTAAAGATCTGGGATCCTCCACAGCTCTAGATCCCCAAACTTCTCCTTCCCCCCACTGACCCACCCATCCCACTTCCTGGGTGCCCTTCCTCCACACTCCCCTCCCTTTTGTCCCGTTACTCTCAGCTGGCACCACCTCCCAGCACCTTGGGAGCTTCTCGTGTTCCCTCGTCTCTCACTACCTCATCCCTCCCTGCTCCGACTTAGCTCTAATCCTGCACACACCCTCCCCATGTCCTGGCTCTGAGAATTATCTACTCCCCCCTTCTCCTCCCCTCCCACAGTTCTGTTCACTCTTCACCCGTGGGGTCCTGAATGGCAACATTATTTGCTCTCCTATCAAAAGAGGAGCTCACCTGACTCTCACACAAGCCATGCATGAGTCATCCACCTATTTACTCAAGTTAGAATTCTACAGGTGGCATATTTTCCTCTTCCAATGAGGAAAAGGCATGAAAGCTCAAGTTACTAATGCAGTTATTAATGGACCCAATAAGGAGACATTAAATGCAATTTTAAAATGACTGATGGCATCAAAAAGGCACATGTCCAAAAATTATTCTAGTGGGTGGGAAATGAGGCAAAAAGGGGGGGAAACTTGTTAAAACGTGTATGACGAACAAAGGTATAAAGTTATTACTACTCTGGTTCTTTAGAAACCCAATCTTCTAATAACTGAGGGAAAAAAACTACTTACCCAAAAAGACCACATTCTCATAGTTTTCCTGCATGACATCCCTGTAGAGGGCTCTCTGAGTGGGGTCCAGCAGAGCCCACTCTTCCCTGGTGAAATACACAGCCACCTCCTCGAAGGACACCAGTCCCTGAAAGAGCAAGAGTCCTACAGTCAGGACCTGCTGCCCATTCACACTCCCAATGAAATGGAAACTTTGGGTAGATCACAGTTAACAGAGTCCCACTCCCACCCCACTCACAGCATCCAGGAAATACCATGGTGAGGGGATGAAGAGAGCCCCTCCCCGCAGATCCATCACACTCCTACTAACCACTGACTGACACAGGAGATGGAGCCTCTAGCAGGGGGCAGGGACAGCTCCCTGGTAGGAAGCCCAACACCCTCCTCATTGTGAAGAGCTGGATATGAAGGGAGGGGAATGTCCCCTAAGTCTGACTGGTGGGTGCCCCCTTCCTATCTCACAGCAGCTGCTGACTAGTTGGGTCAGGCTGGGTGCAGTCGGTGGAATATTTTCTATTTAATAAATGAGGGTATTTCATCCTCCGAACTTCATGGGTCTGTTCCTAGAATCTAGGCTACTTATTACACAACTCCCAGCAGGTTTATCACACCCTGTCCTCCGACCTTTCTCCACCCTCTGCATTTCCTGCCCTACTACAACCTCCAAACCAGACTGTGCAAAACCTTCCCATCTCTGGTATATTTTCTGTCCCCACCCTTCTGCAGGAACCCACCAGCAACCCCCTGATAATCCTTACCTGAATTGGCTCCACTGCAGCCATTTCTCTCCCCTCTCCCATGGGAAGTTGGGATGAACTGGAGGGAAACAGGGACGTCATTCTGCAGCCTGGCAGGGTGAGAAGGGCAGTTGTGAACGTTTCAGAACAGGATTTACTTAGTGTCACATCAAGATTCCCCCAGGACCTTTCTCTGCACACAGGCGTCCTAGGGTCTGCCATGCTGGGAAAATGCTTTATCTCTTTATTACAGTGAAGACCTGGCCCCTCCTGCCAGGCTAAGCCCACAGAGAGATTTCTAACTTCCCTTCTCCCTCCCCCATCCCGTAACAAAGTTTCTGAACACGATGCTAGAAAGGAGCAGAACCAAAGGAGTCACTGTGGGGGATTCCCTCGGACACTGACCCCACGGCAGCCACACCCCAGCAGGGGGAATATGGAGTCAGAAACTGGGTTTTCCTCAGTCTGATCCTTTTCTTGTTCACTGGAAAGTGATTCTACCCAGGGATGCTGCAATACATGTGTCTGGGTGGAGTAGAGCAGCGGTCGCCAACCGGTGGTCCGCAGACCACTGGTGGTCCACGGGAAAATTTTAGTGGTCCGCGGCGCTGGGCCGGTCCAGCGAGGGGGGGGGCCCGAGCCGCACCGGTCCAGCTGGGGGGGGGCTGAGGCACTCGAGCGGGGGGCCCGAGCTGTGCCGCGCCGGTCCAGCCAGGGGGGGGGGGAGCCACGCTCCGCCGGTCCAGCCGGGAGGGGCCGAACCGCACCGGTCCAGCCGGGAGGGCCGAACCGCACCGGTCCAGCCGGGGGGGGAGCCACGCTGCGCTGGTCCAGCCGGGAGGGGCCGAACCGCACCGGTCCAGCCGGGGGGGCCGAACCGCACCAGTCCAGCCGGGGGGGCCGAGCCGCGCCGGTCCAGCTGGAGGGGGGGGGCCCGAGCCACGCCATGCCGGTCCAGGCGGGGGGGTCCCGAGCCACGCCGCTCGAGGTGGGGGGGGCGAGCCATGCTGCTCGAGCCAGGGGGGCTGAGCCGCACCACTTTAGTGGTCCCTGAGGACCGAAAGGTTGGTGACCACTGGAGTAGAGAGCTGGAAATCTCTCTCCCCACTCATTTCTACCACTGCCCCTTTCAGTCTATCCTTCTGTCCTCTCTCCCGGCCCCTTTGGTTGGGAAAGTCCCATTCCTGGGTTCTATGTTCCCCCATGGTTGGATTTTCTCCTGGCAATTGCTAATGGGAGGAGAAATGAGCAGGGAACAGGCAGGTAACTGAGGTCTGTGGCTCAGAATTTGTAATAACAGAGCCCAGGGCTGCCCTAGGGGGCTAGTCCCAGCTAGAGAAAGTCATCACCTGAGCTGGGCAGAGAAGAAGCTTTAACTAAGGTCAGGTCCCAGCACAGAAGCCCCACTGGGGGAGCAACAGCAGCAATGCCTGGTCTTCCAGATCACAATGGAGGCTTCAGCATCTGACCCAGGAAGCTGAATTAGTTGTTATGAAGTAAAACCTGAGTGTTTCACATCAATATTGGTTAAATGAATAGAGAGGAAATGGGCAACATTTGAAAACATTTTATAACCACAGTCAAGAATCTGAGAAAAGGTATAAATCTGAGATTCTCTTAGTTTTTTATAATTAGAGGGACAGGGAATAAAATCACAGGACATATTCAATTAGAAATGGACAACTACAGAGAAGGGGGCAAATGTTAGGCAATGGTCCCCTACACGGGACCATTGCCTGTGGGTGCCATGCTGCCTGCTGGGAGTATGTCTGCCAAAAAACCACTGAAGTGCCTGCTTCCCCTGTGGCAACATTTCGGAAGACACAGCGACAAATGCTGCAGAGCCACCAAAACCAGACACTTCACCGGCCTTTTGGAGGACATGCCTCAGGTGTGAGAGGACACAGTATAGCACAAAAGTTGGATCACTGATTTAGGATATTTTATATCAATATTTGCAGAGAAAATGGGGCACAAATGAGATTGGATAACATGAAAGGAGGGAAGGACAGCTCAGTGGTTTGAGCATTATCCTCCCTAAACCTAGGGTTGTGCGTTCAACCCTTGAGGGGGCTATTTAGGGATCTCAGGCAAAAAATCTGTTGGGGACAGTACTTGGTCCTGCTAGTGTAGGCAGGGGACTGGACTCACTGACCTTTCAAGATCCTTCCAGCTCTATGAGATAGGTATATCTCCTCATATTTAACACCAAGTTTTTATACTGCTATTAAATAACCAGTGGAAAAGGGGGACTCTTGGACTGGATTTTAGGTTACTCTCCCATATATAAACACCAAGTGATGGTTTCTCCACCCCACCCCCACCATTCACATGGGCCATAGGGAACAAGTTGAGGAGCTGTTTTAAGAGGGCAAGGGAGCTGGCAGGCTCCCTGGACTAAGGAAGATGGCAGCAGTGTGGGATGGGCAGGTGACCGGCTGGGGGCAAATGTGCTGGCAGTTTAGAAGCAGCAAGTAAGATTGGGAAACTGGGGTCTGGACAGTCCCCATGGGGGACACCTGCACCTCCCTTCCCCGCCCTGGCAGAGAACAGACATCTCAGCCCATCCCCCATCCAGGGGCAGCCATGTTTTGGGGAATAACTCAGGGCAACAATTTCCCAGCTGATCTGTACAAGGACTAATCCCTGCAGATAACATGGGAGGGAAAATCCCCCACATGGGAAGGGATTTGAAATAGACATTTGAGGATTACAGAGAGACCAGGGGGAATGAGGAGAGAGGAGCGAGCTGATCACTGGGGGGAAAAGGGGGGAATCTCCCCAGGTTTTACAGCCACGTGTCAGATACGGAGAGAAAATGGGGGAACTGGAGAGAATTTGTATTGGGGGGTGGGAGGTGAGTGGCACCAACAGGGACCAGATCCAATTAACTCCCCACCCCCTACTTCCCCCCTGGGGATTTCCTGGCTGCACAGAGACAGTTCAACCCCCCGTGTCCCACTGACCTTCCCTCCCACAACTCCGGCTTCTCCCCCCGCCCGACACCACCCTCCCCCCGCCCCACAGTGGACCCCCGTGCCGGGCCCAGTCTCTGCCCCCCCATTCCAGCAGGGCCGGGGGTGGATCCACTGGAGCTGAGGCAGGTCCGAGGCTTCTCCCCGATCCCTGGGGCCGAGAGTCACTTTCCAACCCAGCCCCAGCGCCGCCCCCCCGGGGTCTCTCACTCACCCACCTCTGGGCTTTGTTCTCCCCCCCCAACAGTACTCGCACTGAGCATGCACAACTTCACTTGCTGAAAACCTCCCTTACTGGCACTGGAGAAGGAGGAAGTGCCCCCGGGGCAGGCTGGGAGATGTAGTCCCTGACTCTCCCGGGACCGGAAGTGACGTTGGGCAGGGGGCGGATGAGCCGGGCGCTGGGGGGGCAGGAGGGTCTGTGCCAGGGAGACCTTCATGACCCCCCGTGCCCAGCCCAGGCCCCGCTCCCGCTGGAGCCGCCCTGGGGCCGCCCTGGGCTCTGCCAGCCCCGCTGAGGAGCCGCCGCCTCCAGGTAGCAGCGCGAGCCCCAGGGGCGGTGACTCTGCCCAAGTATCCAGGGGACCCGGCATCTCGCAGTGCCGGGATCTGCTCCCGGGGGGGGTCAGAGCTGCTGTCCCCGCAGGAGACCAACGACCCCACCCCGGCCTGGCTAGGCTCTGCCCTGGGGGGTGCAGGTCAATGGTGGATTAACCTATAAGCAATAAAATCACGTGCTTAGGGCCCCAAGAGCAACAACAACAAATGGTTACAAAATTACAACTTTGCACAGCCTTAAATTACAAAAAGTCTCAATTAACGTCTTGGGCCCGAGTCCAGTGCCTCAGGGCCCCTTGTGCCTGGCTATGTAAAGCTCATCAATTTTTTATTTAAAAGGGACATTGCGATTTAAAAAAAAATCCCCCAGTTTGCATCGATTACACTTTGTGAGTAACAGCTGGGTTGTGAATGGGGGTGTCACGTTACTGAAAGAATTTGGGACCCTATAAATCATTGCTGCAACCAGGGTCCTATAGTGGCACCAAATCTTATGTACAGGGGGTCATAATGGGTGCCTACAACCAGGTTATGAATGGCTGATTATGAATATGCCAGTGATAGGTGTGTATCAATTTTGTAGTTGGAGGTATAATATTGGCTCTGGACTGTCTGTCTTTCCAAATATTGTGCTCTGCTGGGGGAGAAGATTCCTGAATACTGGGCATCAGCTTGGCTTGGGCTGCCTGATGGCCCATTAAGGGACTATCAGCAACACAATGGACTCTGGGAGCTTGGAATGCTCCAATCCAGACAAAAGTCTACGAGAGAAAGCCTGGGCATGATGGCTGCTGCCTGCAAATATGAGTCATGCATGGTCATGTGATCTGCCCATGTGGCTCCAGAACTCCATGGGGCTGGACTTTTTACAGCAGGAAGAGAAAAAACTATAAAGGAAGCTGCTACAGCCCCCCATCTTTGTCTTCTACCTTCAGCCTGTCTTGCTTCTAGCTCTGAATGGACTTTGCTACACAGGTGAACTCTGAACTAAGGTGCTGACCCATCCCTAAATGGGATGCTTTCTAAAGACTTTGATTTAAACCTGCAGTTACTCTACCTTTGCTGCAAGTCTGAACCAAGAGATTTGCCATCACTGCATGTACCTGATTTCTTTTAACCTTTCCTAACCCTCACCTAGACCTTTTTCCTTGTACAATAAACCTTTAGATTTTAGTTTCTAAAGGATTGGCAACAGCGTGATTTGTGGGTAAGATCTGATCTGTATATTGACCTGGGTCTGGGGCCTGATTCTTTGGAATTGGGGAGAACCATTTTCTTTATTTGGGGTATTGGTTTTCATAACCATTGGTCCCCAGGACAGGTGGCTGCTGGTGGTGATACTGGGAATCTGGAGTGTCTAAGGGAATTGCTTGTGTGACTTGTGGTTAGCCAGTGGGGCGAAACCAAAGTCTTTTCTGTTTGGCTGGTTTGGTTTGCCTTAATATGGAAAAACCCCAGCTTTGGGCTGTAGTTGCCCCTTTGGAAGCAATCTGTCCTGATCTGACACTCACAGTTGGATCCTACCAGGAACAGCCCCGTCATAGGGGGTGAGAGTTGAAAGGGGGGCCCATTGCTTGGCTGTGCTTAGGGACCCAGGAGCACTTAACCCGCCCCTGGGGATGACACTGGTGCAAGGTGAGTGTGGTGCAGGGGGGACCTGAGGGATCCTCCCCTGGAGCTCACTGCTGCCTGCAGGGAGAGGGCTGGGGGAATAGTCCTCTCTGGGCCTCGCCCTGGGGCAGCCTGACTGCACCCCAAACTCCTCCTTCCCAGCCCTGTCCCACCCCAGAGCCCTCACCCCCTGTGCCCAACCCTCTGCCCCAGCCCGGAGCTCCCCACTTCAAACCTCTCAGCCACATCCCCACTCCCAGACCTCGGCCTGCGCCTGTCCCACACCACAAACCCCCCAGACTCACCCCCTCCCACATGACAAAACCCCATCCCCACCACAAACCCCTGGGGAGCTCCCTGGCTGGCTACCGCCTCAGCCACCTCTTGCCTCATAATCTAGGTTCTTGGCCCTCTCCTGGTCATGGCCTCGCTTGAAGGCCCAGAGGAAGAAGAATCGAGCACATGGGTAGCAGAGGATGGTTTCGATCCATCGACCTCTGGGTTATGGGCCCAGCACGCTCCCACTGCGCCACTCTGCTACCTCTTGAGTGATACTGTCCAGCACCCAGCTGCCAGCACCCACACTAGCAGCCTGTGAGCTCTAGCACAGGCAGGAAGCTGCACAGGCTGCTAGAGAACAGCCCTGGCAACAGCCCAGACAACAGCAGGTATGTGTTTCTGTGGCACAATGGGTCAGTGTGTTTGGCTGTTAACCAAAAGGATGGTGGTTCGAGTCCACCCGGGGATGGTTGTGATCCTTTTCTCCTCAAGACTTGCTGAGATGCTCAAAGGCTGTGGTGCTGGCTGCCACAGCCCCCATTGGACCCAGGGGGCCTGCTAAGGGTGCTTGTCCTGCATGCCAAGGTTATTGATCTGTGGGATGATGGGCAAAATCAAGGATGGGGCTAAAGGTGATGGAGTTAAGAGCAGGGGTGAGGTGCTGCCTGAGGGTGACAGGGGCAAGAGGGGTCACAGTGATCCTGGTGGGCTGAGACCCCAGTGTTGGCACAAATAGGGTGGGGGCAGAGCGGCTTTCTTTATTTCCACTCCCACAGACAACACCTCTCAGCATGGGCTTCCCAGGACTGGGTTCTCACAGGCCCAGGCATCCCAATGCCTAGTCACTGCAGCTCCTCTCTGTCTGCCGTAACCTACTGAGGGGCTGTAGGAGACTTAATTCATTGAACTGTTTTAGATTAACCCTCCTCAGAAACAAAGAATCTCTCACCAGTGCATCTGACGGCAGAAAGTCTCCATAGTAGTTACACATTTGTCTTATCCGCTGCTGGGGATCCCTGAATTCCCTGATTCCCACACAGGAAGTCCACTTCCTAGACACCACAGTGCAAATTAATGATGGCCACATCGACACCATCCTATACTGAAAACCTACCGACAGCTATGCCTACCTTCATGCCACCAGCTTCCATCCCGGACATACCACATGATCCATTGTCTACAGCCAAGCACTGAGGTACAATCGGATTTGCTCCAACCCCTCAGACAGAGACCAACACCTACGAGATCTTCACCAAGCTTTCTCAAAACTACAATACCCACAGAAGGAAATAAGGACACAGATCAACAGAGCCAGACGTGTACCCAGAAGCCTGCTGCTGCAAGACAAGCCCAAGAAAGAAAACAACAGAACACCACTGGCCATCACCTACAGTCCTCAGTTAAAACCTCTCCAACGCATCATCAGCGACCTACAACCCATCCTGGACAATAATCCCTCACTTTCACAGGTCTTGGGAGGAAGGCCAGTCCTGGCACACAGACAACCTGCCAACCTTACACAGATTCTCACCAGCAACAGCACGCTGCACCACAATAACTCCAACTCAGGAACCAATCCATGCAACAAACCTCGATGCCAACTCTGCCCACATATCTACACCAGCAACACCATCACAGGACCTAACCAGATCAACCATACCATCACTGGTTCATTCACCTGCACATCAACCAATGTCATATATGCCTTTATATGCCACCAGTGTCCCTCTGCTATGTACCGTATTTTTCGTCTTATAGGACGCTCCGGCCTATAAGACGCCCCCTCGGTTTTTAATAAAAAATCCGGACCAAAAAAAAAAAAAAAAAAAAAAAAAAGCGCCTCGCTCCCCCGTCCCCGCCGCGCGGGCGGGCTGCCGAGGTTCCCCCCTGCCCGCCCGCGGCGGGGAGGGGGGAACGGGAGAGCGAGGCGCTTTTTTTTTTTTTTGGTCCGGCGGGGAGGGGGGAACCTCGGCAGCCCGCCCACGCGGCGGGGACGGGGGAGCGAGGTGCTTTTTATTTTTTTATTTTTTTTTGCCCTATAAGACATTCGCCCTATAAGACGCACCAACTTTTTCCCCCCCGTTTTGGGGAAGAAAAAGTGTGTCTTATAGGGCGAAAAATACGGTACATCGGCAAAACTGGACAGTCCCTACGAAAAAGGATAAATGGACACAAATCAGATATCAGGAATGGCAATATACAAAAACCTGTAGGAGAACACTTCAACCTGCCTGGACACACAATTACAGATTTAAAAGTCACCATACTGCAGCAAAAAAACTTCAAGACCAGACTGCAAAGAGAGACTGCAGAGCTGCAATTCATTTGCAAATTTAACACAATCAAACTGGGACTGAACAAAGACCTTGAGTGGCTTGCTAATTACAAAAACAGCTTCTCCTCCCTCCGAGTTCACACCTTCAATTCAGCTGCTAGAAGAACATCTCACCCTCCCTGATTGGAGATAACAAGCTGGTTCAGCCTGATTGGACTAACCTTGTTACCTCCTACCTGATTCCTGACTATTTATCTATACCTGCCTCTGGACACTTCCACTGCTTGCATCCGACGAAGTGGGCATTAGCCCACAAAAGCTTATGCTTCAAAACTTTATAGTTAGTCTTTAAGGTGCCACAGGACTTTGTTACCACTGATTCCCTACATTACTCTGATCACTTCACCCGTTAGCTTTGGTCTTGTGCAGATGCCTGTCATTGTGCTAGTTAATTTTTATTTTAACAACAAATACTCCTTGAAAATGTGCAGCAGTAAATATTTGCTAGTAATTTAGCATTGACTGTGTTTCTGGTATTGCACTTGCTATGTTTTTCTTTTTAATTGTGATTGCTCATTTGGAACTTTTAATTCTAACTTTTTCTTACTTTTAGAGCAGAGGTTTATTCTCTTGGCTCATCTGACTTCAAGTGGGACTGAACTTCTAGCCTGGTCTCAAAACTTTGTTTTCATTCAATTAGGGTTACCAAATTAGCTCCACCCCAGAACCCCATCCATCTAACCCCCCTCCCTGTCCCTTGACTGCCCCTCCAAAAATTTCCTACCCCTTCTTTAACCCCTGCCCACCTTACTGTGCAGCTGAAAACAGTGTGTAGGGCTCCAAGCTGAGAATGGAGAGGTTGGAGGAGGGAGAGTAGAAACGTGCTGCTACAGCTGCCAGAAGCTATGGGAGAGAGCTCAACCCCGTGCTCTGCACTGGGGGAAATCCCAGACATTTTTAGACTTTTACAAATTCCCCTGGATGCTATTTTTATCTGAAAAAGCCAGACGTGTCCAGGAGAATCCAGACAAATGGAAACCCGAATTCAATCCATCAAAGGTTACTGCATTTTGCAACTGCAGTTTTGCCTCTCAATCCAGCCCTTAGTGTTTTTTCACAGGCCATTGCTTGTGTGTAGGACTTGTTTTGCAGATATTCACAAAAGGCAGTGTGCTATTGTAATGCCGACAGACAGTGATCATCCCTGGGTCTCTGGAGATTAGTGCATGAACCTCTCTCCTACAGAATGGTCTAAAATCCAGCTGCTCATTAGCTAAGGCTGAAGAACAGACCCAATCAAATCTCACTCTCCCTTTCTTTCTCTTTCTGCTGCTAGAGGGGACAGGAACACCACACCCAGGAGGTGTGGGGGTTACACAATCTCATGTAACATCCTTCTCAAAGGGAGAAATCTATTGTCATTTTTGCTGAACTTTAGACCTGCCCTAGTGGATCAGACCAATAGTCTGTTCAGTCCAGTGTCCTGTCTTCTGACAGTGCCCAGTGCTGGGTGCTTCTGAGGGAATGAACAGACCAGGCAAACCCTGAGTGAACCATCCCATCAGCCCCATCCAGCATCTGACAGACAGAGGTTTAGTGACACCCGGAGTATGGGGAGTCATCCCTGATTATCTCGGCTAATACCTGGTGTATCCTGAGGAACTGATCAAATTGTTGTTTTAACCCATTTATAGTTTTGGTCTCAAAACATCATGACCACACATCGACAACCCCGAGGGGGCTTGACAACCACCAGAATTCTGAGAACAGGAGTTATACACCGCAAAGGAAAGAAATGTTGGTGAAGACCTGAGATTTTGTTCTCATGTCCCTTTTTGTCTCTGAGTAGTAAGGCCACTGCCACAATACCTGGAGCATAAGCACCTCCATGTATCTTGGTCACTCCTAACACTTCTCTTTTTACAAGAGGCTCACAACCGTGAAGGGATTCGAACCCTCAATCTCCTGATTAGAAGTCAGACACCTTGTCCATTAGGCCACACGGTTATGCCGGATTGCCTTGTACATAGCTGGCTTGGAACAGTCACCTGTCATCTTGCAATGACTTCTGAGCCCTTTTCCCCTGCCTGTTTGGAACTCCAGAACACTATCTCCGCATGGAGCCAGACATGTTCCTCCCTCCCCTGGAGCATGCTGATGCTGTGAGTTCCCACAGGGCAGGAAATTTGGCTCTGAATGAAGCTAAACATGCTGCTAGGAGCCTCATCGTAAGAGGGCTGGGTCAGGGGGTTGGATAAGGGGCAAGGGCAGTCAGGGGGAAAGGGGGTTGGGTTGGGTGGGGGGAGTCTCTGGAGGGGGTTGTCAGGGAACACGGAGAAGGGGGTTGGATGGCTTGGGTGTTCTGAGGGGGCAGTCATGGTGCGGGAAGTGGGAGGGGGCTGGATAGGGGGCAGGGTCAGGCTTTTTGGGGAGGCACAGCCTTCCCTACCCAGCCCTCTGTACAATCTTAGAACCCCGATGTGGCCCTCAGGCCAAAATGTTTGCCCACCCCTGCTGTAAGACCTCTTTCTTCTTTACCCATGGGTCGGCCCATAGATACACAGGAATGATTACAGGTAAATAAACCATCCAAAACCAGCTGTCCTAGTCAATGGGAGCCATCAAGATTCTAAGCCACCATTTTTGGTGGACACGTTGCAGACTTCCAATAGGACTCAGAGTTCTGCAGATTTCTAGCTTCAGATACAAGAATGATCTGTGCATACAAATAAGATGAACATGCTCAGTAGATGATAAGCTTTATAATGATCGTTTACCAGAGACCTTTTGCATAGAACATATTCCAGATACATCACATTTATGGTCATTAGCATGTTTTCATGAAACATGTGGAGTGGAACGCCAGAGCAGTCACAGGGGAAAAGCCTCTCCAAGAACTTCTTGAGAAAAGGCAGAAACTCTGTTTTTCAGGTCAGCTCCTGAGGTGGGCAGAGACATTCTAGGAACACAGAGTAGAGTTCTCAGTGAGATATGCAGGCTCTGGGAAGGAGTTTGGGGATGGGAAGGGGAGTGGAGGGAAGGACTGGAAGCCACATGGATCAAGCAGACAGGAAGCTGCTCAGCTCTGCTGTATGTCTGGTGGTGAGTGAGAACCCTGGGCTGTTTTAAATGACCTGGGAGATACATGGGGGTGCATCCACACCCCCTGTCACAGCCTGGAAGCAGCACCCAAACTCCATCCCAGACCTTGCACCTCAGACTTTGTCCACCTTCCAGAACCCAATCTCTGCACCCTGTGCCCCAATCCTCTGGACCCACCCAGGGCCTGCACCCCAGACCTTCTCCTCCACCCAAACTCCCTCCCAGAATCTTAGGCAGGTGGGGGCAGTTTCAGGGAGTTCTGGGCAGCATCATCATTTCTACAAACATGCCACCCCTGCCTAGAGGCTCTTCCAGGAAAACACATGGAGCCGATATGAACTCTTCCCTACAAGCCCAGGGAGGGGTTTTGATAACACCTCACACGAGCTGGCAGGAGTTAGATTTCATGTAACAGGGCCCTTAGCTTTGCCTGCTCCCCAGCCTTTCTCTCTTGAGGCTTTTAGGTAGGAAATGTCTCTTCCTGTCTTTGAGCTTTAGTAGAACAGGAAGAGAAGACAAATTGGCATGTCCATCATCCTCTGGGAGTGAGAGAGAATTTTCTCCTCTTCTGTGCTAGCCTAGCTAACCGAGGAAAAAATAATCATTCAGGAGCAGACTGTCCCCTTCAGTGATCTGTAGCTTCTCTACTTCTCCCTACATTGGCACCAGCTCTGCATTGGACATATAAATACTTCTGTGTCATATCCTCCCCAGCCCTCTTTATTGGCATGGGAATTGTTTCAGTCTGCAGATGGAGTCAGCTCTCTGCCTATCGAACGGATCACACTGGATTCATTTCTTGGATATTTCTCTAACTCCTCATTACTGCATTTGTGATGATTTATAAAAAGCAGCCTAAGGGTAAAACAAGATGACAATAAAACTTGTTTTAAAAAAGCCATGTCCCCAATGAATAATAATGGCAATTGTCTTGTTTTCTGTTTCTCTTTTATGTCAATTTACTATGCTACAAATACCAATAGAATAGGAAGCAATATGTAGCTCAGAGTTTGCATTAACATCATTTGAAGACAAGTAAGATGTTGAGTGTTCAAAAAATATTATGGGGAAAAATGTTATTTAAAAAGGGGAAAGTGATGTTGTATGTGAAAATGAGGGGTTAGAGATTTCCAGTTATTATGTTCTGATTCCTCACACCCCCAACCCTGCCTAGCCAGGAAAGTAGCAGAAATGTCAGTCAACAGATTTCTCTGACATGAAAAGGGGACATGATGCTGTCTGTAGATAAGAACATAAGGACAGCCATCCTGTGTCAGTCCAAAGGTCCATCCAGCCCAGTGTCCTGTCTACTGACAGTGGTCAATGCCAGGTGCCCCAGAGTGAGCGAACCTAACAGGTAATGATCAAGTGATCATTAGTTAGCTCAACATAAACAAAAATAAGGGGGAAACTGCTGGCTGGGAGTTAAATATTCAGAACAGAGGGTTGGGATTGCACTACCCTCAGATTTGTTATTTAGCTAGCAGTCTCCCAAATGGTAACAAAGTCCTGTGGCACCTTAAAGACTAACTATAAAGTTTTGAAGCATAAGCTTTCGTGGGCTAATACCCACTTTGTCGGATGCAAGCTTGCATCCGACGAAGTGGGTATTAGCCCACGAAAGCTTATGCTTCAAAACTTTACACGGCTACCTCTCTGATTCTAGTCTCCCAAATGATGGTCTATTCCTTCCCTCCAAATACAGGCTGAACATCTCCTTTTGAACTCAAAGTTCCAGGAATGGGGCAAAAATGAGAAAGAAAACATAGAAACTATGGATGTATTTGACAAAGGACTAGGTGTTTCTGCCTGGTTTTGAACCAGGGACCTCTTGCGTGTTAGGCATGTGTGATACCCACTACACTACAGAAACCACATACAACCACCTATGGCAGACTGGGAGATGTAGTCTTACTATAGAGCCTGCAGCCAATCAGAAAGTGGAGGGGTGTGAAATTATATGTTGCTAAGGGTGAAATGGGAAAAAGGACAGAGAAGACTCTGTGGTGTCAGAGCTGGGAAGGGGATAATGAGGAAGGAAATTAGAATCATTACTTGCTGGAAGTTTACCTCAATAAACATTGAAATATTTGCACCTTTGAACGTGTCTCCCATTAGGTGAGGGGATGGTGAGTGAGAAGGAGGAGGAGAAACTCCAGCAGGAATATGCTGAGCCACATGGGACGTTATCAGGAAGATTCAAAGGGAATGAGTCCAGGAGTTGTGCACTCCCAGAAAAAGTAAAACAAAAAAGGTAGGAGAACTCAGAGACTCACACCAGCGTGTGTTGTGGAAGCTGGTCTGAGGAAACTGGAAGTGATCACTCAGTGAGAACAAAAGTAGAGTGTCAGGAGAAACCATCATCCTGTAAGTAGTTGTGGCTGAGTGTTAAGGTGATAGACTGGAAATCAATTGGAGGTTCTCTCCACAGGTTCAAATTCTGTCAACTACAGAGAAGCTTGTGGTTTTTTAGTTCCAGTCCTTGAGCATCCTTTGTGTGACGTCTTCTCTCACTCTCGGGCTATGTCTACAGAGCAAAGTTTTGCTGCTTTATTTGAAGTGCTTTAATTCAACACTAACCTCCTTGTGTCATCATAGACTGCATCACCTCTAGCAACTCTTGGATCACCCCAGAGAGCAGTGCACTGAGGGGAGCTATTGCACTGTGCAACTGGCCGCAGGGTGCTTTGGGAAGGGTTTGCAATGGCTCATGGGCATGATGCAGGTTTCTCTATCCCATTCTTCCATGGGCATCCTACTAGATTTCCACTGGCTTCTCATCTGAAGTGTGTGTGGCAGTACAGAAAGCACATGAGAGTGTATGTGCAGGGAGAGACAGTGAGTGTGTTGGGTGAGTGTGTGTGAGTTGGGGAAGAGTGAGTGCACCAACATTGTCTGTGGAGCTAGGAGATTTTACAGGAAGTTTTTTACTGAAGTATGTTGTAATTCTGACTCCTCTGTGTCAACAAAGACTGCCCACACTATTAGCAACTGAAGTAACCATTCACCACAGGGGGACCGTAAATAAGGGATTTGCATCTCATCCCTGAAGACATCTCAGACTTCATGTGCCCAGAAAGTATGAACAAGACATTTACAATTCAACTGAAAGAGGCTTTGAATCTCCTGGACATGGGACTGTTTTCTCTACACACAAGTGAGGGGAGGAATCCTCAAAGAGAGGGGGAGGGTGTGACCTTATGAGTGTGATATAGAATCTCATTGACAGGGGCCAGGGCCAGAAAGAGTTAATGAACTCACCGACTGACCTGACGGATGGCCCAAGTTTAAAGATTGCTTAGAAGGATATGTAAATTACAGTGGAACCCCGCAATACCACTCCCCTCTATAGCGTGAAACCGCTTATAGCGCGGGGTGCGTGTGGCTCCCGATGGCGGTGGCGCGCGGCACTTTGATGTGCTGTGACCGTGCAATAGTGTGACCCTGTATTACTGTGAACGGGTATTTTTGGCTCCCGATCATCGCGGTATTGCGGGGTCCGACTGTACTAATGCCTTGAAATGCAGCCTGCATTGTTAGAGAGAGAAGAGTAAATGTTTGGTCGGGTCACCCCAAATTAAAACAGGTGACCTGTCATGAATTCCACTACCTATTGCTTACTGGAACATTACTACAGTCGGACCCCGCAATACCGCGATGATCAGGAGCCATAAAATCCCAATCATGGTAAGCATGGGGTCGCGCTATTGTGGGGTTGCACGGTATCATAGTGCCATGTGCTGCTGCCATCGGGAGCCCAGCGCGCCCTGCGCTATAAGCGGAATCACGCTATAGCTGGGTGTGGTATTTCGGGGCTCCACTGTACATGTAGTGGATCATATACATGTAGCAATGTTCCACTAAGGTACCATATAGAAGTCAATAAGATGAGGAAGACTTTTTAGCACCTTAAGACTAACCAGTTTATTTCAGCAAAAGCTTTTGTGGAAGTGGGCTATGGCCCACAAAAGCTTTTGCTGAAATAAACTGGTTAGTCTCTAAGGTGCTACAAAGTCTTCCTCGTCTTATTCATAGATACAGACTAACACGGCCACTCCATACATAAGTCAGTTACACTGACCTAATTTTGTAGCATAGACCTGACCAAAGAATCACACGCCCCCCCCCCCTTGGGAGTGAAACTTCCCCTGCTCCTCTGCTGTACAGAATCCAAACACAAGCAAAGCCTGTCAGGTCCCGGTGCAGGTTGGCAAGGAGTCAGGTGTGGGCAGAGATAAGGCTCTGTGCCACACCAGGTACCATGGCTTAGCTGGTTAAAGCCCCTGTTTCGTAAACAGGAGAGCCTGGGTTCAACTCCCAGTGGTGCCTTGTTGTCTGGCTTCTGGGGCACTTGGTATTGGCTTTTGGGGTACCTGTTATGGGCTACCCTCGGAAAAGAAGATACTGAGCTAGCTGGTTTAAGCACTTTTGAACCTGGATATTGCAGAGGCTCAACCCTTCAGTTCACAAACCATGGGGCTGGTGATAGGATGTCTACCAACCCCGGGCTTACAGTGCAATGGAGTCACACCCTTAGAGTGCCTCTTTACTGGGATAAAAGGCCTGGCTGGCTGGGATCATCCAGGGATCAGGTTGTGGAGCTAAAAACTGCAGTATAGACATTTATGCTCAGGCTGTAGCCTGGGCTCAGAGACCCTCACCCCTAGTGGGCTCTCAGAGGCTGGGCTTAAGTTCCAGCTTCTACACTAGAGCTTTATAGCCCTGCAGCACAAGCCTGCATCAGCTGACCCCAGCTTTGAGACAAGACCCTCGGGTGTGTTCATGGCTGTGTAGACGCAAGGTTAGCCTATGTCTACACTGCAATAAAACACCCATGGCTGGCCCAGGTCAGCTAACTCAGGCTCACAGGGCTATAAAGTTGCAGTGTAGGCCTCGTGTCTCAGGCTCAATGTCCTGCTCTAGGAGTCCACAAGGTGGGGAGGGAGTTTAGCAGGTGGAAATGGTGAACGTTCAGTGGAGTATTACCCTGGACTCACTGGTGTAGTAAGCGAAGGCAATGTAAGTAAAGGCTAAAGGCCTACTTGAGGGCCCAGTCTGAGGCCTGAATTAAAGTATAGCCAAACCTTTGCTAATATGAAGCAGAGTACAGCTGTGAGCAAAAAGGCTGGTTCAGCATATAGAACTTGGCCGGAACAGGGCTGATAACGCAAGAATTCATACTCATTATAAGTTTCAGTATAAACACTGTATCAAGGTACATTATAAACCAAGAACATTCCTCAGATAACAAGGAACAGGCTGACCCATCCCAATGACAGGGTAAAATGATGGATAGAGTTGTTTTGATCAAACCAAGAGGTACAAGGTGCGAGGCGGTACCTAACTACGTAAAGGGGCTGCACCGTACTACGTAAGAGGGTTGTACCTTGCTACGTGGAAGGGTTGCACCTCAATACGTCAGGAGTGAGGTGTAACTTGTTCTGTATCTCTATATAAGCATGGGGCACTGGAATATCTTTGACCGGTTCGTATGGGGGAGTGGCATGTCCGCTGCTGAGCTGAGTCCATTGCCGAGTGACACTCTCTCTCTGTAAGCCCAGTAGGCTAAGCAACCTGCTGGGAACAGCAAGGGTGTCAGGGTCGCAATAAACCCTGGCCGAGGTGCCTTTGTACCTTACTAAGACTCTGTGGTTATTGGGGGTTCTCGTCGGGTCTGCTGCGTCAGCTATCTGCGCAGAGCTGGGGCAGCACACAGAGGGAACACATGCACGCAGCTGAGTGATATCAACAGGAGAAAACAGAAGCACCACACCGGTAGCCTCTGGACAGCAACACCACACTACAACACTGGTGACTCCGACCGCTGATCTGGTAAGTAAGCAAAACTGCTGTGGTGGGACTCGCGACCTAACATGGCAGTAAATCTCGAGCTAGGGAACCCCCTTATCCCCTCCCTTATGATCCCCACAGAGTTTGATAATTGTTGGACCCACTGGATTGCCAGTAAGGGGGGTCCATATGAATTTAAAAAAGAGAGTGGGGAAACATGGACTGGCATATGTAGAGCGATGGTAGAAACCGAGGCTCTGAAAAACAGTAATAAGAGTAAAAAAGCAAGAATTTTGCAACTTATGTCTCTGGCTGTGAGATGGTTGCGACAGCATGCTGGAATGCTGGCTAGACAAGTAACAGAAAAAACAGGGGAAGTTGAAGAGTTAACTCAGGCAGTCGAGCATTGGAAGGCGCAAGCCTTACTTGCTGGACAACAAGCGATCCAAACTCATGATCTGCTGGAACAAACAAAGCAGGAAAATAAAAACTTAGAAAAAGCTGTAGAAAACCTGCAAAAGCAAAAGGTACCGTCCCCTGGGATTCAGCATTCTTCAGGTACTTTCACAGTGCCTGAGGAGTGGGGACAGAAATGGAAACAGGTAGCTCTTGCCAAGTTCAGAGATGGCACATGGGACAGTTGGGATGGATGCTGTAATGGGGACACATGGAATGACTCTGTTAGAACATCTTACCGCGACCCATGGGCAGGGGCTACCGCACCGCAACCGCCACCGTATGATGCAAGCCAGGTTCTGGGTAAGCCCTCCCCAAAACCTAGATCAATCCCAGTAAAAACAGGAGAAATAGAGGAGGGTGAAAATCAGACTCCCCCCCCGTAATCTTGATGAATCCCCGTGCGCTCCCCCAGATATAAACACCCCTTTACAGCTATTCAAGGAAATGGACAATGAAGTAAACAGATTGGCTGACACTATAAAAGGGTCATGGCCCCGTCGCCGGGCCTATGCAGAGAGGGAAAGGAGTAATGAATCTAAAAAACCCCGCGTGAGGGGATTGACAGCTAGGCTCAGCGCGTTAAAGATTAATGAACTAACTGCATTAGCCGGAGCTGTGGGTCCCCCCCCCTCTGATAATTTCAATGAGTTTATGGCATGGCTCCATAGAGGCGAGCAGTTACTTAAAGCTGTTGGAATTGACATGTTGCAGGAACCTATCTTAGTACAAACGCTGTTGGGACCCCTCAACTGTCATACCCTTGGTTTTGATGATGATGTTGCACAGATGCTTAAACGCGTAGTGCAGAAACATTTTAAGTTATCTAGTGAGATAGCAATCCTTAAAGGAATGGCCTGACTACCAGGAGAGGCTCCCGCTAAGCTGGCAGAAAGGATTCAATCTTATCTTAGATTGTCAGCAGGGGTTGCTAATATGGAAGAGTTGAGAGGTGGCATGGAAGATTTGAAAGCTATAGTTCTGGAAGCGTTGCCACCTGGCGTGTTAGACTGGATGAATGCTTGGTGTGAGAACGGAGGTAAAGATTTGGCTTGGGATGAATGGATTGCAAAAGTTGAAACAGCAGTTAAACAGCAGGAAGGAACTCTTGTTAAGGAGCTGCGTACTCAGTTAGGACAGTGGAGAACAGAGGGTCCTGGATACTCCCCCCGTGGTCGCGGCCGGGGCTGGAGAGGTCGTGGATCATATAGAACAAGAGATAGTGATAGAGAGGGTGCGCGGGTACCTTTCGGAGTTCTGAAACAGGAGAATTCAGACCTTAAGGGAGAGATTGAAAAGCTGCAAGCACAAGTGCAGGCGTGCATGATTAGTAGAGAATCCAACCAGGAGAGAGAAAATACAGGGACGAAAGTAGCTCGGGTTACTGTTCTGGCCACAGGATTGAACGACCCAGTCGCTACTGATTTAGTAGCATAGGACAGCCCTATCCATGACTCGGAATGCATTTTTCAAGAACCCATGACAGTCGATGTCTGGGGGCGCCCCCATGTAAGCATTCGAGTCGGGGAAGGGCTAATTGATTTTTTGGTGGATACGGGGGCTGGAATTCCTATAGTGAAAGATGACTTTAATTCTTATCCAGCTGGAGAGTCGGTGCAAATTCAGGGGATTTCTGGAACTAATCAAACGTATACTGTTAAAACCCTTCCCCTCCAGTTTGGAATGCATACCAGTCAGGAGAAATGTGCTGTTGCAGGTAGAGAAAATCTAATTGGCGCACAGGCAATTAAGCGTTTGGGATTGATCTTAGATTTTCCCAATATGTGTATTAGACAGACTCTCACTGTAAGACAAGATACCGATGATACAAACCTAATTCCTATGGGACTGGCTACACAGACGATAAAAGCAATAAAACCCAAACAACCGCCCCCGGCACCAGAAGGTTGGGAGAGCTGGTGGAATGAAATTCAATCTGTTTGGGCAATAGATTCCCTAGACACGGGTGAAATGCAAACGTCTGTTACATTAGAGGGTAATACACCTCCCTTTTTAAAACAGTACCCAATACCTCAGGAAGCAAAGGAATCGTTAAGGCAAGTAATTACAGAACTGGAAAAAAGAAATTTAATCAGAAGATGTTCAGCGCCTAACGCGGCACCGATCTGGCCAGTTAAAAAACCTGATGGGACTTGGAGATTAACTATTGACTATCGGGGGCTAAATAAAACTGCCAAACGGGGAGCGCCCGTGGTAGCGGCGTACCCTGAATTATTGGAAGTGGTTACCCCTGACATGAAGTGGTTTTCTGTACTAGATGTGGCAAATGGCTTTTGGAGTTTACCTTTAGAGCCTGAGTCTCAGTATAGAACAGCTTTTGTATTCCAAGGTATGCAATACTGTTGGAATGTGTTACCAATGGGGTACTGTGATGCACCCACAATTTTCCATACTGTAGTGAGAGATATGCTGGAAATAGAGGGATTGTTACAAATCGAGAGAATTGTTCAGTATGTAGATGATATTTTAATTGTGAGCAAAACAGAGCAGGAACATGAAGAGTTAATGCGGCGGCTGTTGGTGAGCTGTCGAGCATACGGCTTGAAGCTTAACCCCTCGAAGTCGCAGATTAAACAGAAAGAAGTGCAGTATTTGGGGATTCGACTCAGTTCAGGGGGTCGAGCTGTCGATCGGGAGAGAATAAAGTGCATTGTTAACCTGCCTATGCCGGTGGATACTAAATCTTTGCAGTCCTTTTTAGGGCTCACTAACTTTTGCAGAGAATTTATGGTGGGCTACGCAGAAAAAGCGGGTCCCCTGTATGAGGTGTTAAAAAGACCACAGTGGACCTGGACCGAGGAGGCAACAAAGGCTTGGGAAAGCCTAAAACAGGGATTAATGGAGGCACCCACCTTAGCCGCACCTAACAATGAGTTCCCCTTTGTGTTGTATCCCAGTGTTAAGAATTTCTGTATTGTTAGTATGTTAACCCAGGATACGGGTGTGGGGGAAAGACCCATTGCTTATTATAGCAGGGCACTGACTAGTCCAGAAAGCAAACTGGGAGTGTGTGAACAGACCGCCCTTGCTGCATATTGGACACTTCAAAAATCCCAGGCAATTGTAGGAGCTAGCAAGGTGATTGTAAAAAGTCACCATGCCCTGGGAAAGTTACTTAGTCAAGAGAACCTGTCAAAAGGACATGTGAGGGTTGATAAAGCCATTCAGTGGGTTTTCGCCCTCATGTCAGAGAATGTTCAGTTAGTCACCTTGAAAGAGCCAGAAATATCAGTATGGGGACTAACTATTAAAGGCAAGGAACATGTTTGTGAACCACACAGGGAATCTAAAGCGCACCCGGTGTTTAAGGCTGCCCCCATTGACCAAGTGACAGGAAAACCCATTTGGTTTGTGGACGGTAGCTCGTACTATAAAGAAGGAAAACGAGTCACAGGGTTTGCAGGAATTTGTTTGAACAGAAATAAGGCAAGCGGTGAATCCTTTCAGTATAAAAAAAAATTATAAATATAAGTATAAATTAGATAAAGGAGGAACACAAGCTGCAGAGGTGTCAGCAGTCCTGGAAGTCTTGAATAGAATGAAGGGAAAGCAATCTGAGCTTGTAATAGGGACTGATTCTGATTATGTGTACAAGGGGACCACTATTTATCTCCCATGGTGGCAAAGTATGGAATTTACAGGCACCGATGGCTCAGAGATCAAGCACAAAGCCCTCTGGCAACAAATAGAAAAATTGTCACACCAGTATAAAAGAATCCAAATGGTTAAAATAAAAGCCCATACCAAACAAGGACCCTTACAGGGGGTAAATAGACAAGCAGACACATTAGCTAAAGAGGCAGCCCTTACGGGGGCACTGTGGGAACCAACGCCAGTGGCAGTAACCACTAGAGCACAGGCAAAAATAAAACAGGAAAACAGTGAAAATAACCAGAAAGAAATACAGAGCTTGCAAGAGCTTCAAGCAAAAGATGATGCAATCAACCAATGGATAGGTGAATGCCCATCACAGTGGCAGGGTGTTCCCTTAAGGAAAGAGGGAGAGCTTATTTTAGCCAAACCAGACGCTGACTGGGTTATGGTAATCCCACAACAATTGAAATACCTTCTGTTAAAATGGGTACATGGATCACTTGTGGGAGGCCACCCCAAATTAGAGGAAGCATTGGAGAAACTTAAAAAATTGGGATGGTGGCCTGGCATGAAAGAGGATTTGAATTTACATCTTCACAGCTGTTTAACATGTGCCAAACAGGACCCTGCTAGACGGAAAAGACGGGGAGAGTTAATGCACCAAGCGCCAAAGGGTCCCCTGCAACGGCTGCAGGTGGATTTTGTGGGACCTTTACCTACTACTCCTAGGGGACACAGATTTTTATTTGTAATTGTGGACAGTTTCAGTAAATGGGTAGAAGCCTTCCCTACCAGGAGGGAGACTAGTGGAGTTGCTGCAAAAATATTGGTAACAGAAATCTTCCCTAAGTGGGGACTACCCCACAGCATTGATTCAGACAATGGTCCAGCATTTATTGGGCAAGTTTACCGAAATATGGGCACCTGGGCGGGTATTCCCCTGCCGCTACACATCCCATATCACCCACAAGCAGGAGGACAGGTGGAAAGGATGAATAAATCCATAAAAGTTGAACTGTCTAAAGTATGTAATGATTTAGGAACAAACTGGGATGTGGTGCTTCCATGGGTCCTAATGAGGATCCGTAGCCGGCCAAATCGCATGACAGGATTCAGTCCATATGAAATTCTTTTTGGAAGACCTATGCCAGGTTGGGAGAATTTGTTTTACCCTCCAGACTGGGAAACAATTGTAGCATTTGCAAGTACCACCTGGATGAACAGTTTTAAGTATTGGCTGGGCACAGTTCAAGGAGCTGCTGCAGCACAGCAGGCTGCAGAACAGCTAAAGATGAATCAAGCTTTTGATGCACACAGTGACATTAAACAATGGAAAATTGGAGAACAGGTAATGGTTAAGATTGAACCGAGTCCCAAGAAAAAATTTCCCAAAACAGAATGGAGTGGGTCCTGGCCCATTGTGGAAAAATTGGGACCATCCCTATACCTGGTGAACATAGATGAACAGCCACACTGGAAGCATGCTATGCAATTAAAGAAATATATGGGTTGAACATGTTTGTTACGTGTCTGTGCTTATTTTACAGAAATATTTACAGGATAAACCAAGTGTGGTAAGTACCATGGAGACCTTCCTACTATGTGATGGAAGTTTTATGAGCTTGGATCTCAGAGCTCCATCTGCACCCCGCTTCTTGTTAAATCTTGCTTGGGGACAATTAACACGCTTTGAATTAACCAAACCCTACCCTGATAGACAATTAAGAGCAAAGGGTCAGTTTACTTGGGGCATTGGTAATGTACTTACCATTTGGTGGAATGATGTACAAACTTCAGTATGGACACTGGAACAAAATGAAAAAGAGCCGCTGTGGATGATAGGGCCCGCAGTATTGTGGGTTGATAATACACCAACCGTCCCTTTGGAAGCAAGGTTTTTCTTCATAAATCCAATAACTGATGAGGCGATACTGATTATATTGAATAGTGATTATCCTCAGGAAGAGCCAATAAAAAAGAAACACAAACCATAAATGGAGCGTTTTTATGTGAAACATTCTGATTCTGAGTATAAGCTGCTACCAAAAAAAATTCTTATGTTAACAAAGTTATCACTTATTCTGTGCCCATAAAAGAGAAGCGAGTGTGATTTGTGTTTTCGCAGGATAAGATGCCACCATGGATCTGGACCTTGGCAGGCGTGCTGATGATAGCCCAAGACGTAAAGGGACTAACAGATGTCACTAAACTCAACCTAACGCATTCAGTGACCAGAAGCTTTTGGGTCGAAACAGCAGATAATTCAAACAAATGGGAGACAACTAGTCAGCAGAATCCTACCGGCGCTGTGTTGAAATTGGTGTGTGAAAGTAAAGGACAGCAACAAATAGGAAACATACTCAGAGTTTCGCCCTTCCCAATTCAGATGGCATGGAAGGTTAAGAATGATAGCCTGGATCTAAAGTTCGAGGACACATCCACACGATTAGGAAAAGAACTGATTTTAAGTAAAGAGACACAGGGGGGTTATGCATGTTGTTGGAAAGTTGATGATGTTGTAAATTGTACACCCATGGATATTTTGGCTCTTCCTCCTCCAGGTTTAGACAACACGGTTCCCGGTATTACACCAATACACCTTGAACAGAATAGAAATAAGGAAAGGAAACGAGCAACTCCACAAATGGAGCGTGCTCTAGTGGCACCAAAGCAGATTATGGAGGATTACGTCATAGGAATAGTGGGGGAAGATCTCACTCTAGCATGCATAATACAACCACACCTGCTCCAAACCAGCACAGTAACCCTGGACTGGTTTCGAGCAATAAACCCTGTAATCAGTTATATTGACGGTCAAGTAAAAACATATGGGGATTGGTTGAATAGAGTGGAATTTACAGATGTGCAAAATAAGTGGAGTGCATCAATTCGTGTCCATAAGATTCAGTTAAGAGATGCAGGAACATATACAGGAACTTGGACTATTTCTCCAAGTACCAGTAAATGTGTTTATCATGTGCAGGTTTGTGATAATGCCTGCCCTACCACACTCCCAACACCATCTCCTTCTTTTCTTCCATACACCGATCCTGATATACAAGAAGGATGCCCTATTGTACAACCATGGCCTAGTTCGGGAATTTTCATACACCCCACTACAGATTACATGGTAGAGAATGTAGGATGGCTTTATGTGCCAATAAGGCTAGATTTCGAGGGAATGACTATGCCAAAGCAATGTCCTAGTCACTATAAGGATTGGTTTGACTCTGAACTGCAATTGCAGTTACAGCTTTGGAAGGTTCTCAAATTGTCCCACGACGGGATAGAGAAAAAAGGGATATATTGGGAACCACCCTGGGAGGCTCAGGTCTTGGATTGTCATTATGGAATTCAGCAGATATTGAAAACCTAAATTGGAAAATAAGTACCGTAGTGGACGGCATCGGGAAAGCGGTTAAAACGGGGGGAGGTGTTAGCAGTTTACTAATGGACCAACATGCAATTACTATTGACAATATGCATGTAATTGCACAAGGGTTTCAACACTTAAATGCCACTATTTTGTCTCTCATTAACAGCATACAAAACAATGACGTTTCATTGGCAGTAGCCTGCACAGCCTATGGAAGTAGAGTAATAGAGATGATACAGCAAAGTTTATTGCAACTGCAGCTCCAAAATTGGCCACGTATCTTAAATCGTGCCACCATCATGAGCCAATTACAACAACAAGGCATAGACCATATAATGCCTATCTTTCTACAATTTGCAAAATTTGACAGCATCCCAAAAAGAAACCAAGGGGAACACAAATGCATACATCTCATGATGGCAGTACCCAGATGGGTACAGGAGCCAGTCAAAGTATACTATGCTAATAGTGTGGGGACTCTGGTAAATAGCACTTATGTGCAACATTACCCCACAGTGCGTCTAGTGACGGAGACTGGCTCAGAAATCAATCAGGCATGTTGTACTAAATTTAATGGATGGTGGTTGTGTGAGTGCTATGCCCGAATTGATATTAATACCACTAAAAAAAGGCTGGGCACGACTGGTACAAAAAGAATTGGTTAAGGAGGTGGTATGTGTTCAGGATATGGCCTGTGCCATAGGATATTCTAATTTCTCTATTGATGGTGATATCTGCCCTGCAAGTGAGGCAGGATTTTGTGTACCAGTCACTGGTACTATCCAAATAGGAGCCCATGCCTTTTGGCCAACAAAGAAGGGTAAGGCTGTCACTGAAACGGTCATCATTCATGAACATCTGCAAAATTTACTAGTTGATCTGTTCCCACCTGTAAAGTTTCTACAGTTAGATATACACGACTTAGTGACCCGGACAAAGGAGTCCCTAATACCAACAGCCCACTTAATACAACAGCAAATGCATGAAGTCGATGAAGTTCAACATGCAGTGGAAACACCCTGGTGGGCAATCCCTGAGGATATAACTTTACATCCAGTAGTTCGCACCCTAAGTATAATCCTCATGGGAATTCAGGCCCTAACTGTAGTAGCTTTGATGGGAATGTGTTGCTATATGATCCATCAAACAAAACGCGCCAAGTTACAAGGTCGAGTAGACAGGGTAATGGAAATGGCAATCAACACTGCGGTTGTACACCCAAATAATCATGTCCCAGAGTAAGTAAAGGCACAGATATATTTCCATTTATAACATATATTCACAGGTATATATTTACCTATATAATCATTTCACAAAGTAAGAAGTTAAAGCACCAATTCTAAGAATATAATCGTTTTATCCATATAAACATATATACATATATTCTCAGTTATCAATAGATAAGTCATATATCTGGTTATAGATTTTTATATCCTGGGCATAGTTTGTATGTCCCCATGAAGCCCTTAATACAATGTCGGATTGACTACTGAACCCCACATAATTTGTGGTCCCGGGCCTAACATTCCCAGGCCCACCATATGGGATTCGAAAAATAATTGGATAATGAAAGCTGTCTGTCTGTCGTACGAGGGAATGTGCAGACTAATCAGACAGCAGGGGCATGAGTGTATGGATGGTAAAATAAGGTAACCACCTCACAGTGTTTAGCCCACTGGGTTATCTTTCGTCCATGCATTATGCTTTTCCGGGACGATGGGTAAACGTCCTCCCCTCAAAAAGACAAAAAGTGGGGGAATGTAGTAAGCGAAGGCAATGTAAGTAAAGGCTAAAGGCCTACTTGAGGGTCCAGTCTGAGGCCTGAATTAAAGTATAGCCAAACCTTTGCTAATATGAAGCAGAGTACAGCTGTGAGCAAAAAGACTGGTTCAGCATATAGAACTTGGCAGGAAAAGGGCTGATAACGCAAGAATTCATACTCATTATAAGTTTCAGTATAAACACTGTACCAAGGTACATTATAAACCAAGAACATTCCTCAGATAACAAGGAACAGGCTGACCCATCCCAATGACAGGGTAAAATGATGGATAGAGTTGTTTTGATCAAACCAAGAGGTACAAGGTGCGAGGCGGTACCTAACTACGTAAAGGGGCTGCACCGTACTACGTAAGAGGGTTGTACCTTGCTACGTGGAAGGGTTGCACCTCAATATGTCAGGAGTGAGGTGTAACTTGTTCTGTATCTCTATATAAGCATGGGGCACTGGAATATCTTTGACCGGTTCGTATGGGGGAGTGGCATGTCCGCTGCTGAGCTGAGTCCATTGCTGAGCGACACTCTCTCTCTGTAAGCCCAGTAGGCTAAGCAACCTGCTGGGAACAGCAAGGGTGTCAGGGTCACAATAAACCCTGGCCGAGGTGCCTTTGTACCTTACTAAGACTCTGTGGTTATTGGGGGTTCTCGTCGGGTCTGCTGCGTCAGCTATCTGCGCAGAGCTGGGGCAGCACACAGAGGGAACACATGCACGCAGCCGAGTGATATCAACAGGAGAAAACAGAAGCACCACACCGGTAGCCTCTGGACAGCAACACCACACTACAACAACTGGCATTTCTCCATGGGTCTGTCTGCTTTGGGGCAGGGACAAGAACACGTCCTGGAGCACTTGCTATTCCAAAGGGCAGTTTGGGATCTTCATTTTCAAACCTGGTGCCCAAAGCAGGACTCAGACCTCAGTGTCAATGAAAGAGCCGCCCACAGCTTCTGACAGTCACAATGAGTCATTTGTGCCACCGGCGTCTGAACTGAGGAACCCCATGATGCCCCTTTCCCCAAGACCCCTCACTCATTGTGCCCCTACTCCCTGCGGGCCCAACCCCACAGCACCCCTTCTTCCTGAGACCTTGCCCCACCCCAGAACACCTCTTCCCCCCAAGACTCTGCCTTGTTCCCCTCTCCATCATTCATATTTTCAGCTAGTAAAAAAGTGCTGGGGCCATGGTCCTCTAAACCCCCTTGTCCCAGTGCCCCTGACACAGAGCCAGACAGCAGCTTGTGTATGGGTTTGTGAGAGAGACTGCTGAGCTGAGCCAGTGAGGGAAGTGGGGGCTGATGTCAGGGCTGTCCCCTCCCCCTGTCTCAGGACTGGTTGCTTCCAGCAGCTGTGTGAACATAGAGACAGTGCCCCAGCACCCTCTTTCTTCCACAACACACACACTGTCTCTTCCTGGACACACACACACTCTCTTCCCGGACACACACACACTGTCACACACTCTCTGCCCTGCCACAAGCACTTCAGTTGAAAAGCAGCTGGCAATCTAGTAGGATGCCCGTGGAACAACGGGATACGTCATTCTTCCCTCCCCTCGGAGCAAAAGCTCTGAATTAGTCCCACCCCAGGAATTGAACCTGGGCCGCACAGATGAAAACCAGGGAGCTGGACCACTAGACCACGTGGGAACCAGGATTGCTAGTGTTGTCTAAGAGCAGGTTTACACTATGTGTTGGATTGGCAGATGGTGATTGCTCTCTGGGGTGTCACTTTATCGTGTCTAGTCTACACATGATAAATCGATGCTTTATCCCTGAGCACTCTCCCGCTCACTCTGGTACTCCAGCCCCACAAGAGGCGGGACGTTATAAATCAGCCTTCCAAAGGGAACAGTGGGGGCAAAAAACCTAATTGGCCTCAAGACTGAACTTGATAAATTTATGGATGTGGCAGAGGAACCAACCTTTCCTGGTGCCGGTGGGTGCTCGCCTCTGGCCTGGCCCTCATTTCAACCCCTTCTCCAAAGCCCCAACCTCAACTCTGCCCCCTCCCTGCCCCAATGGACCCTTCCTGAAATACCCACCCCAGCCCCACCTCTTCCTGGAGTGCATTGTGCTCTCCCACCTCCCTCCCAGTGCTTGCTGCCATGAAACAGCTGGTTTGCAGTGACAAGAGCTGGGAGCTAGGGGGAGAAGATGGGTCACAGCGCACTCAGGGAAGGAGGCAATGCGGAGGGGAGATGGGGTGGGAAGTGGGGCAGAGAGCTGCCAGTGGGTGCAGAACACCCACCACTTTTCCCCTTGAGTTCTCCAGCCCCAGATCAGCCCCCGAGTCAGCACCTATGGGATGGGGTGGTGGGATGGGACCACCTACAATGGCATTTGGCCTATCTGTGTTAGGTAGCAGCAAAAATCTCCAAAAAGAAGTGATAGGAGAATAGGTGGGGAGGGCTCAGAGTTAAAGCAGAGAATTCTTTCCCAGGTGTCTTCCTGGTGCATCTTGTCCCCATGCTCAGGGTCTAACTGATCACCACACTTGGGGGTTGGGAAGGAGTTTCCCCCCAAGGTTAGATTGGCAGAGACCCTGGGGATTATTTACCTTCCTGTGCAACATGGAGCATGGGCCACTTGCAGGTTTAAACCAGTGTAAATGGTGGATTCTCAACTGACATCTTTAAACCACGATTTGAGGACACCAGTAACTCAAGCAGATATTAGGGGATCTATTCCAGGAATGGGTGGGGTCTTTTGGCCTGTAAGGTGCAGGAGGTTGGACTAGATGATCACGCTGGTCCCTTCTGACCTTAAAGGCTCTGAGTCTAAAAGGGAGAGGGTAGTAAAGGAAAAATTAAAAAATAAACTGAGGATCCTAATAAGAGGAGAACTCCAGCAGCTCACTGAACAGTTCCCCCCTTTCTTCCTCTGCTGGGCATTGAATGACCTGCTGGGATTCAGAACATTCATTCTCTCTTGTCATTGATAAACTGATATCATGTGACTGACATTAAACCAATCACTGGTCAGGAAAACAGTGAAAACTGCTCACCACTAGCCCACCAACGAATCTGAATAAATGTCTCTCCTATGCATCACTTATGCTTGACAAACAACTCACCCCTGCAGAGCTAAGGAGCTGGCTGGAGGCAGCCTGTCAACTGTAAGCAGTGTTCCCCATTGCCAGTACAGTGTTCCCCATTGCCAGTACAGGCACTGTGCTAATGACTGGGAGCCACCTGATGTAACCCCACATCACTGCCTCCTCACACCAGGTGCTTTGGGGTGCCCTAGAGACCAGCATGGAGCTGATGTCCCTGCAGGGTTCCAGGGAGTCACGAAGGGGAGATGTGAGGTTACTGCTCCATCTGTACTGGGGTCAGGGATTGGGAGCAGTACCCTCAAAGGCAATGCTGCCCCGAGGCCTCAGCCAGAGGGTTGAGCCCTGACACACTAGAAGGACATGCACCCCTGGACTCACAGTAATACGTGTGTAATATGTGTATTCCTGTAATGTGTGTGTGCAGGAGCCTAGGACAGGAGACAGCTACTGGCTTCTCCAGTGCTAAGAGAGGACTGGAGGGGATGGACGACAAGGGGAGGCTGAACTAGAAATGGTGGCAGGAGGAGGAGGTGGAGAAGGAGGGAGACATTTGTAGGATGACCATTATTCCCATTCCACCATAACAAAAAGTACAGGAGAGGGGAGCTGTACTTCAGAATCACCCAACATCGACATGGAGAGAGCACTGGACAGGGACTATTCCTGACTCTGCCACCGGCCTGCTGGGTGACTTTGGGTAAGTCATTGCACCTCTCTGTGCCTCCGATTGCAAACTTGTGAGAGACCCACAACTGCCTATAGGGCTGCTAAGTCCTCCTGCCAACATCGCTCTATGCAAAAAGCTAGGAAATTCACTCCCAACAAGCTTTATGAACACAGGATGTAAGGTTGCCTGGAGCTGTCTGGTGTCCCTCCAGAAGATACATCAGCAAAACTCAAACTTGTCATAATACGGAAATGCAGAGATACATTACACACCAATGTAATCCTAATTCTGACTCACGTCAGCAATGACGCTTTCTTTACTCCTACAACACACCTCTGTGCACCTGGTCATTCTGGATAGTGCCTAAAGTACTAGGGAAAATGACAACCATGGAACAGAATCAAGCACTTTATTTTTGCTAAGACAGAATTTGGCTTTAAGTGAGTTGCTCTGTACAGGAGCGATTGATACCTGTTCTACACTCAGACACTGAGCCTCTCCCCAGAGACAGCCGCACACTTGGTGTTCCAACTGACACCTCTTTGCCCCTTTTTACACTTCTTTCATCTTAACCCACCGATGTCCCAGCTAACATTAAACATTCACTTACCCATTGTTAGGCACACAGACTGCTCTCAGATCCCATCTCACTGCTGACTATTCACATGGCAAACAGGCCCATTTCCTCCTGACAACATGCACAGCTCAGTGCAGAAATGATACAGACTGGAATCTCAAGGGAGACATGCAGCTCTTTCCTTTCATCACACACATGGGGGACTGAGACTCAGGTCCTCTCATATCACAACACCTCCACCCAGTGTGTATATTAGCTCTCTCTTCCCTAGTTTTCAGAGTTTTGCTGACCTTAACATTTTGGCAGGAGCAGACTGTTACCAGCTGCACTCTACAGCCAGCCTGTAATGTCAGGGAAATCAGGAAAATAACAAAAAAAAAAAAAAAATCCTATAGCATAAAATGACAATACAAAGGAAAAGAAAGCAACATAATGCAAACTAACACACCCTACAGTACACAATGGAAAAGAGCTCAACTCAAACCAGCACAACACAGGCACCAAACACACTGAGGCAAAACAATGCACCATAAAACTATGCAACACAACATGATGCATCACAGTGACAAATGGCACCATGCCGAACAGTGCAGCATAGACCAGGACACACCGCAAGAGAATTATTTCAATGAACACATATGGAAGGGATCTTGACAGGTCATCTATTCAAGCCTCCCGTGATGAGGCAGGACCAAGTATCCCTAGACATTCCCAGACTGGTGCACCTCTAACCTGGTCTTAAAAACCTCCAAGAAAGGAAATTCAACAACCTCCCTTGGAAGCCAATGCAATGCAAACACAGAGCAAAACAACACTGTACAGACACACTGGGCTTGGGGTTAAGGGGAGAGGCAAGAACTTGAACAATCTGGGTTCAGTTCCCACTTTTAACCAAACTCTCCATGCAAACTGGAGCAAATTACTTCAGCTCTCTGAGCCTCAGTTTCCCCATCTGTCAAGTGGAGAGCAGCCTCCCAACATTTGCCTATTTAGCCTTTGCGCTGTTTGTGGCAAGGACTCTGTCACTGTGGGCAGGTCTACACTGCGGTTAGACACCAGTGGCTGGCCCGGGCCTGCTGACTTGGGCTCACATGGCTCAGGCTGCAGGACTGTTCATTGTGGTGTAGATGCTCCAGCCCAAGGTCTGTCACCCTCCCACCTCACGGGGTCCTACAGCCTGGGTCCAGCCTGAGCCCGGACATAGTGCAATTAAACAACCCCTTCACCTGGGCCCTGTGAGCCTGAGTCAGCTGCCATGGGCCAGCTGTGGGGTTTTAATGGCAGTGCTGACAGACCCTTGGTGTCCGTTCAGCACCAGTCACAATGGGGACCCTGATCTTGGTCAGTGTCTGTGCAGAGCCCTGCACAACAAAGGGCCTGCCAGGGAATTACAGGATCTGATTCTGTTTGGGGTCCCTGTAGGAGCTGGAAAAATGTGGGGCCAGGATCTTTGCCAGGCTTGGTGCGGTTCCCAGTACAGTGGTGGGGTGTGATCTTTGTCAGGGTCAGTGCAGTGCCCAGTACAGTGGTGAGGTGTGATCTTTGTCAGGGTCAGTGCCGTGCCAGGCCCAACAGGGACACAGATCTCAGCCTGGGTCTCTGAAGTGCCGAGCACAATGGAGGTAGCAATGTGGGCAGCAGTCGTGCGCTGCCTGGCACAAGGGGGTCCGTGATCACAGTCTGGATCTCAATATTACCTGGCACAACAGTGGGGTCTGATCTCACTTGGGGTCTCTGCAGCACTTGGCAGAAAGGAGCCCGGATCTCAGTCAGACACCTGGAGAGAAAAATGGGAAGATTTTCAAGAATTTGATATCTATCTATCGAATGGCCGTGGGGTCTGTGGACGTGACTCGCAGGCAGGGGTGGGGATGGGGGGCTGCTGGGTTGGGCAGGGTGGGGGAAGCAGCTGGGACTGGGAAACCTGGGGCTGCACTGTCTCCATGGGGGGCACATTCTGGACCTTCCCAGTCCCTGTTGCCAGCAGAGAAACCCCCCCCCCCAGCCCAGAGGTATCCGGGTCTCAGGCTCCCCCAGCCTCTGCCCATCGACCCTCCTCCCAGTTCAGAAATAACCCGAGGAAACGATTCCCACCCGAACAAGGACAAATCCCTGCAGGGGACAATGGGGGGGGGACCCCAGACCTGAGATGTGAACCGGCCACTGGTGAAGTGGGGGGGAAATGGGGTGGGATGGGGGGAGGGGACCAGAGACCTTCTCAGGGGTGGGGGGTAAAGGGGGGTGGTCACCCTGGATGTGGCTCGTGGCTCTCTAGGGAGAAAGGGGGCAGGGCGGGGGGGTCCCCAGGACGGGGGGGTCCCCAGGGTGGGGGGGTCAGTGGTAAATCCGAGGGGATCTCAGCCCCCCTCATTCCCCCCCCTCGGGGGTCACCTGCTCTTCTCCCCCCATGTCCGGGCCGATCAGACATTTTCCACCCCCCCCTTTCCCCGGGTCCCCCCCTGGTCTCACCCCCCGCCCCGCCCCCCGCCGGGACCCCGGGGTCTGGTCCCCCCCAGGGCAGAGCCGGGCCGGGTGGGGGGGTCGTTGGTCTCCCGCGGGGGCAGCAGCTCCGACCCCCCCGCGGGCGGGGCCCCCCGGACACTGGGGCGGAGTCACCGCCCGGCCCCAGCCCCGCCCCCGGGCTCGCGCGCTACCTGGAGACTCCAACGGCCCCGCGCCGCCCGGCTCCTCGCTCCCCCCCCCACTCCCGCTCAACGTCACTTCCGCTCCCCCGCTCAACATCACTTCCGGTCCCGGGAGAGTCACGAACTACATCTCCCAGCCTGCCCCGGGGCCTTCTCCCGCCTCCCAGGGTCACAGGGGCTGTCACGGCACCTCAGACCCCGCCCAGCTGACTGACCCCTGCCGCGTCCCTGAGCTGTGCTGGGGCAGGACCGTTATTAACCCCTCCGCGCCCGGCGCACCCGCGAGTGAGAGACCCGGGAGGTGGCAGCTCCTCACTCCCCCTGCCGAACGTCACTTCCGGTCCCGGGAGACTCAGGAACTACATCTCCCAGCCTGCCCCAGGATTCGCGTCCTCCAGCCTAGGTGTCTGTAGCTGTTACTGCGCATGCTCAGTGCGAGCTGCGAGCTCCGGTGTGGGGGGAGAACAAAGCCCCGAGGCGGGTGAGTGAGAGACCCGGGGGGGGGGGCGGGAAAGTGACTCTCGGCCCCGCGAACCGGGGAGAAGCCTCGGAGCTGCCCCAGCCCCAGTGGATCCGGCCCCGCGGGGGGGGGGGAGAGACTGGGGCCGGCGGTGTGGGGGTCACCGGGGGGGGGGAGAAGCCGGAGTTGTGGGGGGGGAAGGTCAGTGGGACGCGGGGGGGTTGAACGGTCTCTGCGCAGCCAGGAAATCGCCGGGGGGGGGGACACCAGGCCCCTAAGCGAGAGACCCCTTAGGGATCAGGCCTGGGGGTGGGGCAGGGGCTGTGTTGGGGGGGGGGGTATAGGGTGCCAGCCCCACAGGGCAGGGGCTGTGTTGGGGGGGTATAGGGTGCCAGCAGCCCCCCAGGGCAGGGGCTGTGTTGGTGGGGTGGGTATAGGGTGCAGCCCCCCAGGGCAGGGGCGGTGTTGGGGGTGGGTATAGGGTGCCAGCTCCCCAGGGCAGGGGCTGTGTTGGGGGGGTGGGTGTAGGGTGCCAGCAGCCCCCCAGGGCAGGGGCTGTGTTGGGGGGGTGAGTATAGGGTGCCAGCCCCCCAGGGCAGGGGCTGTGTTGGGGGGGTGAGTATAGGGTGCCAGCCCCCCAGGGCAGGGGCTGTGTTGGGGGGGTGAGTATAGGGTGCCAGCCCCCCAGGGCAGGGGCTGTGTTGGGGGTGTGGGTGTAGGGTGCCAGCAGCCCCCCAGGGCAGGGGCGGTGTTGGGGGGTGGGTATAGGGTGCCAGCCCCCCAGGGCAGGGGCGGTGTTGGGGGGTGGGTATAGGGTGCCAGCCCCCCAGGGCAGGGGCTGTGTTGGGGGGGTGGGTATAGGGTGCCAGCCCCCCAGGGCAGGGGCTGTGTTGGGGGGGTGGTTATAGGGTGCAGCCCCCAGAGAAGTGCCAGGACTCAGGGGGAGCGTCCCAGCAACCCCCGGGGACACGGCCCCGGGTTCTGCCGGCAGCCTGCTGCACCATGGGGTGGGTTTGGTGTTCAGGGTGCCACCAGCAGCCCACCGCCGGCCTGCTGCAGCAGGGGCCAAGGCCCAGAGCACCGCCAGCAGCCCGCCCCGGCAGGGTCTGGGGCTTGGGGCGCCGCCAGCAGGGGTTGGGACCGGCTGCCAGCAGCAGGGGCTCGCAACCCCCACATAATCAGGTCGCGACCCCTCAAGGGGTCCCAACCCCCATTTTGATAACCAATATGTTGGACAGTCCTATAAAATCCAGTCAAATAATCTGTTTTCTTCCAGTGAGTGAATAGCAATAGATAATCCCCTCCGATCTCGGTGTGTTTCTCTCATGTTATCAATGGCGTAGTGATGCATATTCTCTGCAGATCTCCAAGGTTGATCTAAAAAAACCTAAACATTTTCCCCACTTTTTCTCTACTCTATTTCTAACTGAATATGCCCTGAGATTTCCCATCTCTCTAAATATAAAATAGAAAGAAAATCTCAGATTTACACCCTTCCTCGGATTCTTGAATATGGATATAAAATATTTGCAAATGTTGCCCATTTCCTCTTTATTCATTTATCAAATATTCATCTGAAACACTCAGATTTTACCTCATATCAACAACTGATACAAAATCCCTCAGTTTTCCACCCTTTCCTTTTCATTTCTGAACATTGATCTCCAAGGTCAGGTTTTGCCTCATTCTATGTCATTATCAAATACCAGTTAAGAATCCTGTTGGGTTTGGGGCTGTTCCCAATGTTTCTAAATCTCAGCAACTTCTCCATCCTTGGAGGGAACCTGTTACCCTGAGTTGATCTCCATCCTGGAGGTTGCAGGTGGTTAAATTTCCCAGTGATCATCTTTGCCGTTTCCTATGAGAATCATTTGTTCCCAACTTTATCTCTGCTAAAATGTTTGCTGATGAAAGAGACCAGCCACATATTTAATGCACATCAAAGCCAGAGGCCTTTTGTTTGGGGGATCAGTGGTTCCCAACTGGTAATGGGAGAGTTGGTTTTCTCCAGCTGGCACCGGATCAGGAGGTCACTCAGTGCAGCATGGGTCCAGAAGTATCCTAACCTCCATGACAAATGATCTCCATGGGGGGTTGCTTCCCATGGTGCTAAGTTGTAGCTACTTCTGGGGTGGACCGTGGTGGCCATTCTTTGCTAGTGACAGGGCATGGAAATGTCTTAGCTACTTTGCCCCTCCAGCCCTTCCAGTCTCCTGTTCAAGAGGCATCCCCCAGGGCTCCCTCTGCCTGTGTGACAGGCCAGCAGGGGACAGTGAGAACTTTCTATCCCCTTACTGGACACTGTGAATTAACACTGTTGTTGGGGTGTGTGTCTATGTTGGGCAATAGCAGCTGGAGCTGAAGGGACATCGTGGTAGGGGCAGGTCTCTGGGTGGCTGGGCAGGAGGGGGTACATTGTCAGATTGGTGGGTTCTGGAGCTTTGGGGTTTTGGGTGGTTGTGATGTGCTGAACTCTGAGGCTCTGGGTATCTCCTGGAGGTGGGTATCGCTCGTAGCCTGTCAGCTGCAGAACAGTGGGGTGGGCATCTTTTGGGGAGGGAGGATGGGGTTAGAGGGAGCCTGGTGCTGATCTAGGGGCTCTGTCTGGGTCCCCCCACAGACTCCTGGGATCACTGTCATGCCCAGTGCTAGCCCAGGGGCTGTCAAGCAAGCAGTGTGAGGGGTCCCTCTGTAAAGCATCAGGGGATCCCACAGGGGGGAGGAGGGAGTCCAGGCAAAGAGCATGGCATGCCCTGCTAGAGGGCAGGTGGGGGTCCTAGGCAGGCAGCTGGGGAATCCCAGCCATGCCCAGTCACCATGATCACTTTCTATCCACTTATCCAACACTGTAACGTGAAATCACAGATTTTGCTTTTCTCCTCTTTGGAAAACTGCACAAACTTCTGGTTCCATCAGGAAAATTTGTGCCCCGAGTCCCTGTCCTAGATCTGGTGGGTGAGAGAGGTGGGAAGGGGATTAGCACTGCCTCACAATGATCTCTTCTACAGCACTCTGTACTCATTTTTTCTGACATCGGGTTTCATTAAGAGATCATTGTTAATCCAGAGTCATTGCATGGAAAGACAAGGAGTGACTCCAGAAGGACAGTGGGGCCAATGAGATTAGCAATTCTCCCTGTGAAGAGGGGCTCTCAGTAGCTGCTCTCCCCAGAGAGCTAAAGGAGGGAAGGCTGCTCAAATGCTCTGTCCCTTTGTGCTCAGGATATTGGGGTTCAGCTTCCTGGGTCTGATGATGCAGCCTCCATTGTGATGTGGGAGATCAGGCTTAGCAGCTGCTGCTTCCCCAGCAGGGGTTCTGTGGTGGGAAGTGACCTTAATGAAAGCTTCTTCTCTGTCTGGCCCATATGAACAAGAAAAGCCAGTTCCTGACTCCATTTCCCTCCTGCTGGGGTGTGGCTTCTGTGGGGTCAGTGTCCGAGGAAATCCTCTAAGAAGGACTCCTTTGGCTCTGGTTTTTTCTAGCCTTGTGTTCAGAGCCTTTGTCACATGAGGAAGGGATGGAGAAGGAGAAGGGAAGTTAAAAATGTGTCTGTGGGCTTAGCCTGGTAGAAGGAGCCAGGTGTAAACTGTAATAAAGACACTGAGCATTTTCCCAACTTGGCAGAATCTGATGTCTGTCTGCAGGAAAAGTGCCTGGGGAATCGTGATGTGAACTTAACTAAAGCCTGTTCTGAAACCTCCACAGTTGCCCATCTAACCCTCCCAGGCTGTGGAATGATGTCCATGTTTTGCTCCAGCTCATCCAGTCCTCCCATGGGACAGGGGAGAGAAATGGCTGCAGAGGAGCCAGTTCAGGTAGGGATTATCAGGGGGTTGCTGGTGAGTTCTTGCAGGAGGGAGAGGGACAGAAAATACACTGGAGATGAGAAGGTTTTGCACAGTCTGGTTTGTAGGTAGGAGTGGGGCAGGAAATGCAGAGGGTGGAGAAAGGGAGGAGGACAGGGTGTGACAAACCTGCTGGGAGTTGTTTAATAAGTGGCTTAGATTCTAGGAAGAGACCAATGAGGGTTGGAGGAGGAAATACCCTAATTTGTGAATCAGAAAACAACCCAGCTACTTAGGGCTAGAAAAACTGATCAGAGTTCCAGTGCTGGAGCCTGATCTGACTAATCAGTGCTGCTGAGAGATCTGAAGGGGGCACCCACCAGTGAGGTTTAGGGGACATTCCCATCCCTTCATATCCAGCTCCTCTGAATGAGGAGGATGTTGGGTTTCCTACCAGGGAATTCTCCCTCGATCCTGATGTGGGCTCCATCTCCTGTATCAGTCTGTGGCTAGTAGGTGTGTGATGAGTCTGCTGGGATAGAGGGACTCTCTTCATTCCCTCACCCTGGTGTTTCCTAGATTATCTGAGTGAAGTGGGGGTGGGATTCTGTTTACTGCAATCCACCCAGAGCTTCCATTTGATTGGCTCTTTTCCCCCACAAATAGAGGGGCTGTGAGTGGGGCAGCAGGTACTGAGTGTTGAACTCTTGTTCTCTCAGGTGCCAGTGACTTTTGAGGAGGTGGCTGTGTATTTCACCAGAGCAGAATGGGCTCTGCTGGACCCCACTCAGAGAGCCCTCTACAGAGAAGTGATGCTGGAGAACTATGAGAATGTGACCTCGCTGGGTAAGCTTTCCTGTACCTTCGGTTCTTGGAAGGGGAAATAAAGATGTATGGTTCACACCAACCCCACAATGCCACCTCTCCTCTGTCCTGTTTTGGCATCACCCCAATATGCCAGTGACACACACACTGCCAGAGACCCTCCCCTGCTGCAGACCACTTTGGAAACAGAGCACGGGAGCAGTATCACACAGTGTCAAATATCTCCAGTTTGTACAATTAAAACTGAGGATTAGGTGCAGCATAAGTAACAGAAGTTTCCTACCCCCGGCCTTCTCTCAAACCCTGAACCTGCTCCACCCAGACCAGACCATGCAGGCACCTGAAGTCCACGTTGCTGGTTTAGGGTTACTAAACACACAGACACTCAGTGCCTTCTTGAATGCTGGCTAGGGGTATCCGGACAAGGGAGAGCCAACAGCAGAACATCGAAACTCACCCAGGATTACAGATGACACAACTCCTCACTGATTTGGATTGCCCCCAGCATGTGAAAGTGACCTAGGTTGGTTGAGACATGGAAAGTCTTGCTCCCCCATCACCATGTAGAACAGCCACAATCTCTCTTCTCGGCAGGTTCCTTGGATCTTGGAGTCCCTCAGTGCCAAGGTCACATGACCCTGATTCTTATTTTTCACATTATACTTTTCCAGACTAATTAGAGTCTGTTGCTCCTGAATTCTAGCTTCTAATTTCCCCGTTGTCTCCACAGCCAGGTTCTGGCTGTCAGTGGTAGGGACATGATCCCTGCCCATCCTGGCTAATGGCCATTCATGGACCTATCTTCCATTAATTTATCTTGTTCTTTTTTTGAACCCTCTTCAGTCTTGGCCTTCCACTATCCTATGGCAAAGAGTTCCAGAGGTTGACTGTGTATTGTGTGAAGAAACAATTCTGGGTTTTTTTAAAACCTGCTGCCTATTTCTTTCAATGGGTGACTCCTAGTTCCTGTGTTAGGTGGAAGAGTAAATAACACTTCCTTATTTACTTTCTCCACAGCAGTCTTGACTTTATAGACCTCTAGTATATCTCCCCTTTGTCATCTCTTTTTCCAAGCTGAAAAATCCAGTGTTTTAAATCTCTCCTCTGTCATGGAACCGCACATCTGCGTTTGGATCAGAATCAGCCTGAGGCACTTTATTTCAGATCTGTCAATACAAGCATAGATGCAGAGGAGAAGCAACATAAAAGCAGCCAGCAAGCGACCAGGGAGCTTGCGAACAGGGCTGCTAACAGGGGAGTTGTGAGAGGGAGTTCTCCAGGTGAAGAAGGAGCAGATACAGGACCCTTGGGGTAAGTGGCTGTGTGTGTTTGGGGGTACTTGCTGTGTGCTGAGCTTGTGTTTCTGTCTGTTTGTTTGAGTGTTTGTTTGCAGGACCATCTGCTCTGGCTGGCAGTTGGTGTGACCTTTAGAAGCCTCTGTTCAGCGGCTGAGCCTTAATCAGGGGGTGGGGCTAATCAGGAAGGCCAGGGCCAGCAAGTGACCAGGGAGCTTGCGAACAGGGCTGCTAACGGGAGTTGTGAGAGGGAGTGGGAAGCAGGGGAGGCCTAACTGTCACTCTTTAAATCCTGTGCCTTAAACTATAAACTATAGTCTAAACTCCCTCATTTAAACATCCCTATTAACCTACATCACTGTTAGAGATGATGGAGGCAGAAGCCCAGCAGCAGAGTGGGGGCTATCCAGTTTATTGCACTCAATGTAGCATGTATGACTATCTGCCCTATGGGCGGGTGGCGTATGTGTGCATTCGGTGCAAGGAGCTCCTGGCCCTCAGAGACCGTGTACGGGCTTTGGAGGCCAGGGTGGCGGAACTGGAGGAGCAAAGGGAGGCAGAGAGGTATGTTGACGAGACTTTCAGGGACATCGTAGGCTTGTCCCACCTCCAGTCAGACAGCCCCTGTGTTGTTGGGGAGGATGAAAGGCCTCGGGAAGGAGAGCAGTCAATGGGAGCAGAGGGAAACCTTCCCACAGCTGGGACCCTCCTTCCAGGTGACAGTGGGGTGTCCCCTTGCACAGAGGTCACCTCTCCAGGGGAGGGAACTCCAATTATTAGGAAACGGCAGCTGTTAGTAATGGGAGATTCGATCATAAGGAATATAGATAGCTGGGTTTGTGATGATCGGGAGAACCGTATGGTGACTTGCCTGCCTGGTGCAAAGGTTGTGGATCTATCGAGGCATCTAGATAGACTTATGAGTAGTGCTGGGGAGGAGCCGGTGGTCGTGGTACATGTAGGTACCAACGACATAGGGAAGGGTAGGAGAGAGGTCCTGGAGGCCAAATTTAGGTTGCTAGGAAAGAGGTTGAAATCCAGGACCTCTATGGTGGCTTTCTCAGAAATGCTTCCAGTTCCACGCGCAGGGCCAGGTAGGCAGGCAGAGCTTCAGAGTCTCAATGCGTGGATGAGACGATGGTGTAGAGAGGAAGGGTTCAGATTCATTAGGAACTGGGGAAACTTTTGGGATGGGGGGAGCCTATACAGGAAGGATGGGCTCCACCTAAACCAAAGTGGAACCAGGCTGCTGGCACTTAACATTAAAAAGGTTGCAGAGCAGTTTTTAAACTAAGAGATGGGGGAAAGCCGATTGCTACAGAGGAGCACGTGGATCGGATAGAGACTTCTCTTACAGGAGGGTCTGTCGTTAGAGATTCTCTAGGTTTTAGACAGGAAAGGATGGAAAAGGATAAAGGAGGGGCCAGATCAGATGAGAAATTTTCACATAAAGAATCTGACACACCAGGGAAGAGCAGACAGATAAACAGTGACCAGTTTTTAAAGAATGCAAGAATGAGGGGGTTAGTTAAACGGAAATTAAAAGGTAAAGTGACTAAAGTGAAATCCCTGCAAGCTGCATGGACTCTCTTCAAAGATACCATAATAAAGGCCCAACTCAAATGTATACCCCAAATTAAAAAACAACGCCAGAAAATTAAAAAAGAGCCACCGTGGCTTAACAGCCAAGTAAAAGAAGCAGTGAGAGAGAAAAAGGCATCGTTTAAAAAGTGGAAGTCTAATCCTAGTGAGGTAAATAGAAAGGAGCATAAGCACTGCCAAATAAAGTGTAAGAATGTAATAAGAAAAGCTAAAATGGAGTTTGAAGAACAGCTAGCCAAAAACTCAAAAGGTAATAACAAAATGTTTTTTAAATATGTCAGAAGCAGGAAGCCTGCTAAACAACCAGTGGGGCCCCTGGATGACAGAGATACAAAAGGAGCACTTAAAGATGGCAGAGTCATTGCAGAGAAACTAAATGAATTCTTTGCTTCAGTCTTCACGGCTGAGGACGTTAGGGAGATTCCTAAACCTGAGCTGTCTTTTGTAGGTGACAAATCTGAGGTATTGTCACAAATTGAAGTATCAGTAGAGGAGGTTCTGGAACTCATTGATAAACTTAACTGTAACAAGTCACCGGGTCCAGATGGCATTCACCCAAGAGTTCTGAAAGAACTCAAATGTGAAATTGCGGCACTATTAACGAGGGTTTGTAACCTATCCTTTAAATCGGCTACTGTGCCCAGTGACTGGAAGATAGCTAATGTAACGCCAATATTTAAAAAGGGCTCTAGAGGTGATCCTGGCAATTACAGACCAGTCAGTCTAACGTCCGTACCGGGAAAATTAGTTGAAACAATAGTAAAGAATAAAATAGTAAAGAATAGTAGTAAAGAATAATAGTATTAAGTAGTAGTAAGAATAATAGTAAAGAATAGTAGTAAAGATAGTAAAGAATAGTAAATAGTAAATAGTAAAGAATAGTAGTAAATAAGTAGTAATTAAATAAGTAGTAGTAAATAAGTAGTAAATAAGAAAGAATAGTAAATAGTAAATAGTAAAGAATAGTAGTAAAGAATAATAGTATTAAGTAGTAGTAAGAATAATAGTAAAGAATAAAATTGTCAGACACATAGAAGAGCATAAATTGTTGGGCAAAAGTCAACATGGTTTCTGCAAAGGGAAATCGTGTCTTACTAATCTATTAGAGTTCTTTGAAGGGGTCAGCAAACATGTGGACAAGGGGGATCCGGTGGACATAGTGTACTTATATTTCCAGAAAGCCTTTGACAAGGTCCCTCACCAAAGGCTCCTACGTAAATTAAGCTGCCATGGGATAAGAGGGAAGATCTTCTCATGGATTGAAAACTGGTTAAAAGACAGGGAACAAAGGGTAGGAATAAATGGAACTTTTTCAGAATGGAGAGGGGTAACTAGTGGTGTTCCCCAAGGGTCAGTCCTGGGACCGATCCTATTCAACTTATTTATAAATGATTTGGAGGAAGGGGTAAACAGTGATGTGGCAAAGTTTGCAGATGATACTAAACTGCTCAAAGTAGTAAGGACCAAAGCAGACTGTGAAGAACTTCAAAAAGATCTCACTAAACTAAGTGATTGGGCAACAAAATGGCAAATGAAATTTAATGTGGATAAATGTAAAGTCATGCACATTGGAAAAAATAACCCCAACTATACATACAATATGATGGGGGCTAATTTAGCTACAACCAATCAGGAAAAAGACCTGGGAGTCATTGTGGATAGTCCTCTGAAGGCATCCACGCAGTGTGCAGCGGCAGTCAAAAAAGCAAACAGGATGTTAGGAATCATTAAAAAAGGGATAGAGAATAAGTCGGAGAATATCTTATTGCCCTTATACAAATCCATGGTGTGCCCACATCTTGAATTCTGCGTACAAATGTGGTCTCCTCATCTCAAAAAGGATATAGTGGCACTAGAAAAGGTTCAGAGAAGGGCAACTAAAATGATTAGGGGTTTGGAACGGGTCCCATATGAAGAGAGATTAAAGAGGCTAGGACTTTTTAGCTTGGAAAAGAGGAGACTGAGGGGGGATATGATAGAGGTATATAAAATTATGAGTGGTGTGGAGGAAGTAAATAAGGAAAAGTTATTTACTTGTTCCCAAAATAGAAGAACTAGGGGCCACTCAATGAAATTGGCGTGCGGCAGGTTTAAAACAAATAAAAGGAAGTTCTTCTTCACACAGCGCACAGTCAACCTGTGGAACTCCTTACCTGAGGAGGCTGTGAAGGCTAGGACTATAACAGGGTTTAAAAGAGAGCTGGATAAATTCATGGAGGCTAAGTCCATAAATGGCTATTAGCCGGGATGGGTAATGAATGGTGTCCCTAGCCTCTGTCTGTCAGAGGGGGGTGATGGATGGCAGGAGAGAGATCGCTCGATCATACCTGTTAGGTTCACTCACTCCGGGGCACCTGGCATTGGCCACTGTCGGTAGACAGGATGCTGGGCTAGATGGACCTTTGGTCTGACCCAGTATGGCCGTTCTTATGTTCTTATGTTCTTAACAGTCCAAACATGCAAGTTCAGAGCTGCCCCCCCCTTTACAATTACCTACGGGATTATATAGGTTTTTCCCAGCATGCAAACAATAGACTTCCGAACGGTACTTTCCAGTGCACCCAACATTTTAATAATACTGTATAAGGAATAGGTGCAGACAGATTCTAATAAAAACATTATACTAAGACAAGTTTCTATAAAAACAATTTTTGCAGTTACAGCCAGTTCTGCGGTCAACTGCCATCCTAAAGTTAAGGTTATTTGTAGCCATTTCTGTGGTTAGTAGGAGCTGTGTTAGCATCTGTGTTAGCATTACAGGTCTTGGTTGTTTGCACTTATCATTACTTGGATCTAGTCCATCACCCCCTTACCCTTCCCTTGAAAGACCTCAAACAGTTTACACATGCATTCAGGCCAGAGGCCTGATTGAGGCCTTGTGACCTACAGACTAGGCATAAGTACTTAATTTTTCTTCCACACCTCATACAGAAGCTGTTCCATACCCCTAATCATTTTTGTTGCCCTTTTCTGAACCTTTTCAAATTCAAATATATCTTTTCTGAGATGGGGTGATGACATTTGTACGTAGTATTCAAGATATGGGAGTACCATGGATTTATGTGGCAGCAATATGATATTTTCTATCTTACTATCTATCCCTTTCTTAATGATTCCCAACATTATGTTCACTCTTTTGACTGCCTCTGCACATTGAGTGGATATTTTCACAGAACTAGCCACAATAACACAAAGATCCCTTTCTTGAGTGGAAACAACTTTAGACCCCCCTCATTTTGTGTGTAGAGTTGGGATTGTTTTCCAAGGTGCTCCAATATGGGCTATGCTGAAATCTAGTACTGCTGAGATCCTGCTGTAACAGGTTTTGTCACAGAGACCCCTCTGGGACTGTCACCTGGTGAGCTGAGACTTCCTCTGAGCCCGTTTTTTCTGCCAGTAGGTCTAACCCTAATACATTTAAGAAACGGATTACACTTGAAGTCTCGACTCCAGAGATGTTCCAATAAGCTTCTTTCACGGAGTGGACTCCTTCCTGGAGCAATCACTCACAACCCCATCGTAACTGTCCTTTGTTTCTTTCAGACATTTCTTGCGGGTGGAGAGGCCATCACTTGAACCAGCGGAAGACAGTTTAGAGCAGTTTCCAGGGCCTTTTGTATTCTTTCTCTTGTTGGCAGAAACCCCTTTGTTCTCCTGTGCAAAATCTCAGCGACAAGATGGTGTTTGTAGCAACCTGGGCAAGTCACATGTCTGTGACTGATTTAGCTTTTTGCAGGCCAATGCAATTGTTTACATGCTAGTTTGAACATTCCCAGGAAAACTCAGATGTGGATTGGCATCTCCGAAAGTCCAGTCTCAGTTAAGTGTTTTATGACTGGGCACTTACCGAGAATAGTCCTTTCTCAAGAAGCTGACCAAATGCTTCACTGAGGCTATTTAGAATCAAGCACATTGAGATACAAGTACATAGCTAATATTCATAACTTCGGATACAAAAATGATCCATACAGACAGCATAATCCTAACCAGCAAACTACAACCTTTCCATAGTCACCCCACTTGACCTCCCCTGTACAAGACTTGGGGCTACTATAAGACCTGGGGTGCAACAGTGATCTATACGGTCACAGTTCATGTTAATAACATCACACCTGCATTCAGTGATATCCCTGCCCTTCCTGTTCTCTTTCTCCACTGAATCCCACCAGCCCATGCTTACTGTACCTAGCTTCCCCAGGACTCTCTCATTGTCTCTGGACCTCTCTGTCAGTAAGAAGCAGTGTCAGGGAGACTTGCCCTCTCTTTGAAGTGTTCAATTTCTGGGACATGGATCTACCTTCTATGTGTTGTAAGAGGCTCTGTCATAATGAGTGTCTGTGATGTTACCCACAGTACAATCTAAACTGTTGAACAGCTGTGTCCCCTCAGTTCTCCAACATGGGGTGAATTGGCAGTGAGAACCTGTAAAGACAAGTGACTTTTTCAACTACCAACATCAACACCTCCTTTGATCTCGTCCACGAGTTCTGTTCTTTAGTGACACGATATTGAGGAGTTCTTCCCTTACAACACAGTCATCAGACACAGTGCAGACAAATACTGATAATAAGGTTTATTCTGTGTATGGCATGACTCATCTAAAGCCAGACCTCAAATACTCACACTGCTGGTGTTGCGAGCACAGTTGCGATTTGATGTCACTGTTCAGGTTGGAGATCCTGCCGTCTGTTGTGGGGTGTGAAAGCTGCAGGCCAGAAATTTTCTTCTGTAGATTCTCGTTCTCTGATGAAAAGATTGAAATCCGTGAGGCAGGTTTTTATAAGCTCTCCTTCAGAGTACGGCTTTTCACATGGGCCATGTGCCAGGCCACATAATAAGAGGCTAACGTTCCAGTCCATGATAAGTTGGCACATCTGGTCAAGAAATGGGTTCTACATCTGTTTGTTTTTTCAAAGTTTTCATTTTTAAAGAGCAGAGTTCAGAATCTTGTGGGAATTCTTGATCCATAAGTGCATGGCTAGAAGTGAAAAGATGCTGCAACTTTGAAGATTTGAACTGAGCCACACACATCTGGCAAGGACTACACATGGCCTTACCATTCTGTTCAACGAATAAGTACTTATTCTCCCACTCCTGTTGGAAGCCTTGATTTTCGTCTGTGTATTTTCTTTTCTCTTTGCACTTGTCTTCCATTGTTAGATGGTGTAAAAAATGTAGATAAAAAATTTCCACACCAGCTAGTCACCATGTCCTTTACTAAAGAAGACACTGGTAGCAGCTAGGGAGTGCTAGACCTCTGTCTCTTTCCCAGGCTTCATACCCCACTCCATCCCTTTCCCCAAGTCACCACTGCCTTTTCCTGCCCTCTCCCCTAATTGAGCCATGTCCTCACTTCCACCCTTGAGCCTCCTGCATGTCGCAAAACAGCTGATCATGGTGCATGGCAGGCACAGGGAGGTGGAAAGGGTGAGGCTGCACACCACGTCCTTACTCCTCCCAGTGTCTCCTTAACGCCATGAAACAGCTGATTGCGGCAGCCTGGAGGTGCTGTGGCAGCGGTTCTCAAACTATTGAGAACCACGACCCCTTTTTGCTCTCTCCCTCGGCACAGCGGACCCTTGTATGTCTGCCAAAAAGCAGCCAAATAAATTAGTGTCGCATTCCACTGCTATTTTCAGCGGACATGCCGAACGCTCCCAAAAGCGCTCGGTGTGTCTGCCGAAAAGCCGCTGAATGCCAAAGTGATTGCGGCAGCAGCACAAGCAGTTCACAATCCCACAGTTTGAGAAATGCTGTGCTAGGGAAAGGAGGGCCACATGAGACATCCTCACTCCTCCCCTCCTCCCCCCGCAGTGTCTCCAAAAAACTGAACTCTGTGAGCAAGAGCACCGATGAGGGAGCAGGAGTTTCTAATTGAGGGGGACTGTGACTGGGTGGGAGGTACTGGGGGAAGAAAGGGAGGCTGATAGGGATGGTAGTGGGTGCTGAGTACTCCACCCCCCGAGTCTGCTGTTAGCAGGAGGCCCATATTATCTTCTACAGAGCCACATGCAGCTCCTGAGCCACAGCTTGGCCATCCCCGAAATATACAATGAACTCATGGAAAAGACCAAAGGAAAACACGTATTGATTCAGCCTGCCCTGCCCTTAGTATTTTCAGTGAGGACTGCCCCAGGCACCCCAGGTCCAACTAAGCACTGAAGTTAAATTACTAGTTTGTTTTTTATGACCAAGTCTTGTGAAACCAACTGAACTCCTTTGTTTTCTTTCATCTGAGCAGGGTTTCCAGTTTCCAAACCTGATGTGATCTCCCAGCTGGAGCAAGGGGAAGAGTCATGGGTCTCAGACCTCCAGGGCTCAGAGGAAAGAGAGATCCGAAGAGATCCTTGCACAGGTGAGGAAACATTAAACCAACTCAGAATCTGTAAGTGCCTGAAGGAAACCTTGGGGATGCCCTACAAAGCCCTTGGGAGCTCTCTTGGTTCATTATTGTCCCTCATTAAAAAAACCCATTGTATTCTCAGGGTAAATATAGCTTATGGCTTCCTGTATTGCAGATCCTAGCAGACACCATCCAGTAGCTTCATCCCTTCCCTCTGTAAATTTGGAGGCATTTGTAGGCTGAATTGATCCCTTCCTGTCTCCTATTTGCAGGAGGAATTTGGGGGAGTTAATTTCCTGAATTTTATTTGACATCTCTGCAGCACTTTTTTTGGTTTGGTCTTCCTCTTTCCATTCCTGTTTAAGGTTTCTGTTTCTATCACTGCAGGTAATGCAGTGGTATGTGAGAATGAGCAGAATTCTCAGCAGGAAGATCCTGAGCAAGTGGATAAATATGGAGCATTATTGCAAAGGTCGAAAAGGAATGGGTCCAGGAGTCATGAGGCAGAAAAATCCTGTGAGATTCCACATAGACCAGAGGGAGAGCCTGGAAACCAGCTAGGGGAGAAAGAGTGTAAATATATTTACTCTCAGGGAACTCAGAAGAACCTCAAGAAAACCACAACCCAGCAGGAAATCCTCATGAGAAAGAGAAAAAATACATGCACCGAGGGCGGGAAAGACATAAGTGACTACTCAGGCCTTATTAAACAGCAGACAATCAACACAGGAGAGAGGCCCTATGCATGCAGTGAGTGTGGGAAAACCTTCAGTCGATGCTCACACCTTATTACCTATCATCAGAGACTCCACACAGGAGAGAGGCCCTATGCATGCAGTGAGTGTGGGAAATGCTTCACTAGCAGCTCAACCCTTATTACCCATCAGAGAATCCACACAGGAGAGAGACCCTATGAATGCAGTGAGTGTGGAAAATGCTTCACTAGCAGCTCAGACCTTTGTAAACACCAGAGAATCCACAGAGGGGAGAGGCCCTATGCATGCAGTGAGTGCGGGAAAACCTTCAAACACAGCTCACACCTTATTACCCATCAGAGAATCCACACAGGAGAGAGACCCTATGGATGCAGTGAGTGTGGAAAATACTTCACTAGGAGCTCAGTCCTTTGTAGACATCAGAGAATCCACACAGGAGAGAGGCCCTATGAATGCAGTGAGTGTGGAAAATGCTTCACTAGCAGCTCAACCCTTATTACCCATCAGAGAATCCACACAGGAGAGAGGCCCTATGCATGCAGTGAGTGTGGGAAGACCTTCAGTCACAGCTCAGCCCTTATTACCCATCAGAGACTCCACACAGGAGAGAGACCCTATGCATGCAGTGAGTGTGGGAAAACCTTCAAACACAGCTCACACCTTATTACCCATCAGAGACTCCACACAGGAGAGAGACCCTATGAATGCAGTGAGTGTGGAAAAACCTTCCGTCAGAGGTCAAATCTTATTACCCATCAGAGACTCCACACAGGAGAGAGACCCTATGAATGCAGTGAGTGTGGAAAATGCTTCACTACCAGCTCAGACCTTTGTAAACATCAGAAACTCCACACAAGATAGAGGCTTTATGAATGCAGTGAGTGTGGGAAAAGCTTCAGTTAACACTCAATCCTTATTAGTCATCAGAGCATTTGCAAGGGAGATCAACACCATAAAAGTATCTATGACAGGGGTCTCAAACCAAAATGCTCATGATGGCCACATAAGGACTAGTACAGCAATTCTCAAGGTGGGGGTCGTGACCCCTTGGGAGTCGCTGAGTGGCTCCTGAGGGGTCGGGAGCCCCTGTGGCCGCCGTGAAGGTGCTGAATTATTTCTGATTTCGGCGGCTTTTCGGCCGACATACCCACTCTCCCAATTTTCTGCCCAAGTGCTTCCAAAAGCGGAAGCAAACACTTTGGCAGAGAGTCCGGTGCTCTCGGAATGTATGTCGAAAAGTCGTGGAATGTGGAATTAATCAATTTGGTGGCCTTTTGGCAGACACACAAGGGTCACGATGAGAAGCCACTTGTGAAAAAAGGGTTGCGGTTGTCACAAGTTTTGAGAACTGCTGGACTAGTACATTGGCCCAAGGACCACATCACTGACACAATCCCTTGCTGCCCTGGTCCTCCCCGCACTCCACCCCTTCCATAAGGCCTCTGCCATGCCTCTCCCCACCCTTTTTCTGCCCCCATTCCAACCCCTTCCATGCTGAATATTTGAGACCCCCGGTCTAGGGCTATCAAGATATCTTTTTTCTTTAATAATTTGGCTGATTCCCACATAGTAACTTTTAAAGCACTTTGAACTGTTTGCAGCACCATTATCCCTCAGCTTGTCCAGATGAGGGGGCCATTATTGCCTTTTATAGTTACCCATGTTTTGAGGTTGACCCATTTGTCCCTTCTTTCTACTCCATTGTCCCATGAGTAATTCAAGTCTGCCGCTCCTACTGGGAACCAGGGTACATCACATTTATACTATTCCTTCTATTGCAACGTTATTGTTAGGCCTGGACTATAGTATGAGTTTAGGTCGACTTTAGCAGCATTACATTAATTTAACTCTGAACCCATCCTCACAACGATGCCATTTCTGTTGACTTAAATGGCTCTTAAAATTGATTTCTGTGCTCCTTCCCGACAAGCAGAGTAGTGCTGAAATAGACATATCCAGGTCAGACTTGAGTTAGTGAAGATGCAATTGGAGACTATTGACCGGGAGCTATCCTACAGTGCTCCATTGTGACCACTCTGGACAGTACTCTGAACTCAGATGCACTGGCCAGGTAGACAAGAAAAGCCCTGGGAACTTTTGAATTTTATTTCCTCTTTTGCCAGCATGGCAAGCTCATCTGCACAGGAGACCAAGCAGTCCCAGACTTGCAAAAGAGCTCCAGCATGGACCACACAGGAGGTGCTGAATCTGATCACTGGATGGGGAGATGAATCTGTGTTGGCAGAACTGGCATCCAAAAAAAGAAATGTCAATACATATGAGACAGTGTCCAAAGGCCTGATGGATAGAGGCCATGGCAGGGATGCATAACAGTGCTGTGTTAAAATTAAGGAGTTGAGGCAAGCCTACCAGAAAACCAAAGAAGCCAACAGATGCTACGGGTCACAGCCCAAGACATGCCGCTTCCACAATGAGCTGCATGCCATTCTAGGGGTGTGTGCCACAACTACCCCACCCATGCCTGCGGACCCCACAGATGGGGTCATTATCAGCATGGCAGAGGATATGCTGGATGAGGAAGATGAGGAGGAGTATGACAGTGAGGAGTCTACAAGAACAGGCAACCGGAGACACCGATCTCCCCAAAAGCCAGGAGCTCTTTATCACCCTGGAGCCAGTAACCTCTCAACCCTCCCAAGAAGGTATCCCAGATGGGGAAGGCGTACAAGGCAGTCCTGGTGAGTGTCCCTTGTTCAATGGAGTCCCTGCTTGACAAGCAACCCTTTTTTAATGATTACTTTGCACGGAGGACTTGGAGTGCAATAGTGGACAGTACTGCTACTGTCTACATAAGTCTGCAAACATGTCTGGGGATGGAACGTTAATCCTACAGGGTCATCTGCAAAAACCTCTCCTGGAACTGCTGTAAAAGTCTGGCAGCTTGTGGTCTCATTGTTTGCAACATCCATTCTGTAACTGTCTGTGTTATGGGGAGGTGGCTGTTCCTAGTGGGATGTTTCTTAAAAGAAATCCTCCCAGTAGTTCCTTGAACTTGGGGTGAGGGGGTTATGAATCTTGCTAGTAGGTAGCATCTGGGATTGTTTGTCCATGCCTTCTCTTACTGCAGTGGGGGAGGGGAACATAGACATTGTGCTGTTCGCATCTGGCTAGCAGGGGTCTTCCCTGATACCAACCATGCACTGGGTGATGGGCTGCAACAGTCATCAGAGAGAACTTTTTTTAAAATAAATACTACTCTCCCTTTTTTATCTCACAGCTGAAACTCTTCCCAGTCTCCCCCTCCCATCTGCTTCCCACAGGCTTGTACAGATAAGACGGTGAAAAAAACGCATGCAGATGAGATGTTCACGGAGCTCATGCAGTCCTCCCAGACTGAAAGAGCAGAGATTAGGGCTTGGAGACCATCAATGCTGGACTGCCAGAAAGCAGTAACTCAGCGTGAGGAAAGAAGGGATGAGCTGGAGCAGAGAAGGGATGAAAGGGAGCAATGGAAGGACAGGCGTGAACAAAAGAGGGATGAGAGAAGGCAGATAGCAAGGCTCAGTCTACTGGCGGATGAAACCAACACGTTCCGGCATCTGTTGGAGCTGCAGGAAAGGCAGCATGTTGGAATAATTACCACATGAGAGAAAGGAATGTAAAAAGAGCTCTGTTCCCCCAAACCACAACAAGAACATCAGAGACAGTGGTCAATCTACAAGGCCAATCTCATTGTACCAGTACTGCCTAGGAGAGAAAGTCTGTTTTGAGAAGAAAAGAGGCTCTGTAAAACGTTGTATGGAGAAGCTGCTGTTCTTGTTGTTCTTTGTTGCCTGTTGCTGACTTTGTGTGATAAAAGGGTCAAATAGACTATTGTGATCTATCATACCCTGAAAGTAGATCTGTTAAAGAAAGAAAACCTGAAAGAGTAGAGAGAGTGGAATATATGTTAAGTTAATCAGTTAGAAGAATGCATTGGAATGCAGTGGTCGCCAACCTTTTGGTCTTCAGGGACCACTAAAGTGGCGTGGCGTGGGGCCCCCGCCAGCTCGATGCGGGGCCCCCCCGGCTCGACCGGTGCGGGCCCCCCCTGCTCGACCGGCGTGGCGTGGGGCCCCCCCGGCTCGACTGGCACGGCACCCCCCCCGGCTTGACTGGTGCGGTTCGCACCCCCCGCCTCAGCAGCACGGCGTGGCTCGGCACCCCCTCTCCCCTGGCCTCAGCAGCGTGGATCGCCCCCCCTCCTGGCCTCAGCGGCACGGCTCACCCCCCCCAGCAGCGCGGCTTGGTCCCCCTACTGGCCTCAGCGACGTGGCGTGGCTCGGGCCCCCGGCTCACGTGGCGGGAGACGGGAGGCAGTAGCGAGCCAGCGCTTGCTGGCCGCCGGGGCGGGACAGGCCCCCGCAGCCTCTTGCCTGTGCGGAGGGGCGGCCGTGATGGAGCCCAGTGCCGCAGACCACTAGGTCCGCGGACCACCAGTTGGCGACCGCTGGTCTAGAAACAAATGACACATTTTAAACAAATACTTCAAAAATTCGGTCACAGTCCTTGGACTGAATGAGCTCTGGCTGATGTTTGCACTATTTCTGATTTGGAGGAATGATTGGCCCAGTATATCCTCCTATATAAGCCCCACAGTCCTGCAAAAAGGATGCATCAGCAATTTGGCTTTTATGGGATGAATGTAATGATTGCTGTCTCCATTTAGCTACTAGCAAAGAAGGGAAAGCAAACTTGCAGGCCAAATTGACCCAAGCAGAAGAAGGGACAGACAATTTGAAAGTTTTGATAGTGAACACTAGAGACCAGTTAGAGACTATCAAAGCCAATTAGAAATGTTAAAAGAGGCACTTCAGGAATGCAAAGAAAGGGAAAGAGTCCTAGGAGATCAGGTTACAGCCACTAAGGAAATAGAAAAAGAACCAGTTCCTGCAAGGCATGGTAAAGAAACTTACATTGTAGCAAGGATGGGGTTCATCAAACCATGGCCGCTGTTAATTATTAAGCACCTAAGGCAGAAATTGGGGTTTGCCACCCGACAAGTGGCAGCAGTAATGACAGGAGAGAGAGACGAGATCTATTCTAAAGGAGATTTGTATTGAGAAGATGAGGCATGGGACCCCAGAGAGAATTGGGATGCAGATATTTGGGGCAGTAGATCATAAGGATACTCCCGCGGTGGTTGTGCTCCCTCTCCCACAGCCGCCCTTGAAAAATGCACAACAATCACTACTGCAGAAGATGGGACATGCATAACCACCACTATGGTTCCAGCATCCACCTCAGACCTAAAAGCATTGCCGATTACCTGAGGCTCCTTAATCGAGGCCCCTTTTCCTGGTGGTGTACTAGTGCCATTATACTTGTGTCATAATCATACAGAAGCCTAGAATCCCTGCTACCTATAAGGGTTAAGAAGCTGAAAGGACCTGGTTGGGATCTGACTAAAAGGACCAATGGAGACCGATCTTCTTTCCCAAACTTTTCAATCATCAGAATGTCTGATCTAAACGTTATCTTTGTGAGAGCAACATAAAACAGGAATTCAAACAAAGGTCATTAAATCTCTCTCTCTCTCTCCCATGTTCCTTTCCTTGGCAATAAGAGTGAGAGTTGCAGTGGCAGTGTAAAGTGCCAGCTTTCAATACCCTTCTATTCAACCGTTAGATGGTATATTTATTTAGAATTGGATAGGAATCTTCTATTTCAGTCCTATTCATGTAAAAAAGGTTAAAATATTGTGGGGGGGGGAGAGGTGGTGTTTCACAACTTTTTTTTCTGTTGGCGGAACTGAAATTTGGTTTAAGATACTTTGCTTTTCAATAAACGTTTACTTTATAAAGAAAGTTTCCAGTGTTAAACCTAAACAGAATAAGATCAAGGCATATCATATAACTTGAAAATCTTGGTTAGATATATATTGAAACACATGTATGCATGTTTGTTTGTTTAACTAGCAAAATATTTAAGTTCAAATATGCAAGAAGGCCTTATGCTTATTAGAGAAATGTGGAATGATCTTCAGAATTATTTCAGTTGTATGTTAAAACATTTCTAGCATGCATAGTACAAGCAGTAAATTTCTTACTTGCACCTCTTGCCTTATACTTGAATTTACTAGACAAGTTTTTCATATTATTGCATGTTCTGTATTTCTGTTATGCTTATTACTACAATGTATATTTGGATACACAAACCAGACCAACTTTTTAAATGTTAAAAAAAGGAATCAGCCAGCTTTTCTTCTCTCCATCAAGTTCTGTATTTCTAAGGAGCAAATAAACAAGCCAGGCAAGGCGTATCAGGTTTTTATTTCTTTCTTGTGAATTTTTCAGGTTTTAGGGGGAATATCCCTATGTTTTTTCTGTAACTTTATAAGTCACCAGATGGGGGATTCCTCTGTGGTGTGGGGATTTTCCTCTGCTTCTTTTTGTGACTGTGCTTTTCTAGTGATTTTTATAAAGGATTTGTTTCTTTTTTTCCTTTAATTAAAACCTTTCTTAAAGACTAACTTTTTTTCCATTGTGTAGATCCAGGCTTTGGATTGGCTCACCTAGGAGAATTGGTGAATTGTTTATTTTCAAGCCTTTCTGAGGAAGGGAGGTGTAGGATTTGGGGGAAAGAGGGGGCTTCAAGTGGCCCTGCCCCTCATTCTGTGGTTATACTTGATGGCGGCAGCATACTGTTCCTCCAGGTCCAGAAGAAGCTTGTGTATGGGGAGGAAGTTTTAACCTAAGCTGGTAAAATAAGCTTAGGGGATTTGTTTCATGTGGGTCCCGACAGCTGTACCCTAGAGTTCAGAGTGAGGAGAAAACCCCGACAGATTGCCCATTGGGAAAAACTGACCACAGAAATCCACAGACTCATGGGCATATGCACAGCCCCTGAGATTCGAGCTGTCCTAGAAAGGATGGCAGTGACCAACACTGATAGTGCCCTGACTATGATCCCCACCTCTGGGAACAAATCGGGAGATGCAATTTCATCACCTCCGCACAGGAACCTACTGAGACTCCTGACTACTACTTGACCCGATGGGCTCTGATGCAGGTAATGGCCGGCTTAGTAACTGTTCATGGTGCACTCCCAATAGATGAGCAACCATATAGTGTTTAGTTCTTATGGGACTGCATCCCTGACACCTTTTTACTCTGGCAAAATGCTGGTTTGGCGGACGGGCCACCCTGCGAATTTGAAGGAACTCCGGGGACTGGTCCAGCAAATAACAAATAAACAAATAAACAAAAAAATAACAAACAGACCACGACCTGCTATAAAGAAGAAAGAACCATGATTGAACCAACAGTCAGTTATTCGAATGACAGTGGGATTAAAGGGGAAGCTGGAGCCCATGGGAATTATTCTAGAGCAGAGATAGCCAAACTATGGCCTGCGGGCCACATGTGGCCTGGCAGCCCTTTTTACCCGGCCCACCAGCTTGGGCCTGGCTGGTGTGCTGCAGGGCCCTGTGCTCTGGAGTGTGGGGAGCACCACCAGCCGTGGGTCTCTGGGCCGGGGCATCACCAGCTGCACGGCCCTGCACTTCCAGGCTGGTGCACTGCAGGCCAGCTGAGTGCCGCCTGACATGGGGCCCCGCACTTCTGAGCCAGGGCACCAGGAGTGCCACCAGCAGCAAGGCTGGGGCGCCGGGAATGCCGCCAGCTCTGTCGGGCCACCAGGCAAGCACCACAAGCTGTGTGGCCCAGCGCTTCCGGTTCAGGGTGCCACACACCAGCTGAGTGCTGGCCACCATGGGGCTCCACGTTTCTGAGCTGGGGTGCCGGGAGCACTGCCAGCTGCGGGGCCCTGTGGTCCTGAGCTGGGGTGCCAGAGCCGGGCTGAGCACTGCCAGCTGCAGGGGCCCTGACCTCGGCTGAGCACAGTAAGTGGGTGCGGGGGCTTAGGTGGTGGGGTCCCTGTAGGTGGTGGTTAAGGTCGGGGGTCTTGGTAGGGGACAGGAACAAAGAGCTGGGGGCTTCAATAGGGGGTGGGGTCCCAGGGGTGGTGGTTAGGGGTGGGGGATCATGGAATAAAGAGCAGGGGGACTTAGGGGGTTGGGTTGGGGGGGCAAAGTGGGGGTCTTCAGAGGGGGCAATCAGGAACGGGGGGTTGGATCGGTTGGGAGTTCTGAGATAGGCAGACAGGGTGGGAAGTGCGTGGGGGTTGGATAGGGGGAAGGGCCAGGCTGCTTGGGAAGGCACAGCCTTCCCTACCCCACCCTCTGGCCCTCCGCACAATTTTGAAACCAAACTTCACCCTTGGGCCAAAATGTTCACCCACCCCTGTTCTAAAGGATGATCCCAGGGCAGAGGAAGTAACAGAGGAAAAGGTAGACTATACCCAGAGTTACTGATATATCATGGGTACGATGAAGGTCAGCAGTCTGACCACTCAGACACCACTAAGGCTGACGTGCAACATAATATGGAGAGCTTTGATGCAGTTGGGAGCAGATAGAGAAAAGTGCGACCGAGCACCTATGACCGACCTCATTAAAGAGGTTACAAGATTACAAGCAGAACAGTGGAAAAATGTGGTGGAGGTAGTGGACCCGGGCATGCCTCCCCCTCCTCCTCCTCCAGTAGAGGAGGACATGGTAAATTCAGAGGTGGGGGGTGCTGAACAGAGTCCATGCTGAATAATGGAGGAGCGCAGCAGTGGAAACAGAGAGAGAAATTGACCTGGGACCAGGTGGAAGACCCCAACTCTACATTCAGCAGGGAACCAAGCTCCCACCTTAGCCATAATTGACACTGGAGCCTCAGTTTCTTTAATTAAAGCAACCCCTCAAAAAGGAATTGAGGGTCAGCCAGTCATCCTGCAATCATTCCAAGGAAAGCCCAGTACTGGACAAGAATGGATACAGGTCCCATTTACAGGGCAGGGTTTCCCTTTTTCGGTTTCATGCTTCAAGACATCAGGGGATCGAATTCAAACCAAGTAGATGACTAACAAAGTCATTTGGGGCACAGATTGGCAATTTAAAAATAATATTATAATTGATTTACCTCGAGGCTCTCGCTGGAGATTAGAAGATCTTCCCCCATATTTATCTGCAAAAAGATATAACAGTATTGTGGAGAAGGGGAAGAATGAGACAATTGCGGCTCTTACACCCAACCAGAGGGAAGCATGGTGTGTAAAATTTACAACAGTCTGGATGAAAAAGAATGTGGAAAAATAGCTGCTTGTGTTAGAATTGTAGGTGAATGGGGACCCCTCAGACACAGTATCGGTGCCCCAGGGAATCCGAGGAGCAGCTGGTGCAAATCATTAAGGACCATTCGACAGCAACCTAATTAACCACAAACAAGCTCTCATTATGGTTCAGCCAGACAGGAAAGGGGCAGGAATTCTTGCTGGTCAACCATGGACAGACTTACACAATGGCACAGCAGTGAGTGTGTTGTGGAAGCTGGTCTGAGGAAACAATTGGCAGCGATCACTCAGTGAGAAAAAAACTAGTATCATGAGACACCCTAGTCAAGCAAGTAGTTGTGGCTGAGTGGTTGGTGATAGACTTGAAATCTAATGGGGTCTCCCTACACAGGTTTGAATCCTGCCAACTGTGGAGGAAAACCTGGTTCTTTAGTTTCAGTGCCTGAGCATCCTTTGTGTGAATGGGAGCTAAGTTTTGTCTCATTCTCAGGCTATGTCTACACAGCAGAGTTATGCTGCTTTAGTTGAAGTGTTTTAATTCAACACTAAGCTCCTTGTGTCACCACAGACTGCATCCCCTCTAGCAACTCTTGCATCGCCTCAGAGAGCAGTGCACTGTGGGTACCTATAGCACTGTGCAACTGGCTGCAGGGTGTTTTGGGAAGGGTTTGCAATGGCTCATGGGCCAGTACAGCATCACATGATGCAGGTTTCTCTACCCCATTGCTCCATGAGCATCCTACTAGATTGCCAGCTGCTTTTCAACTGAACTGTGTGTGTGGCAGGACGGAGAGAGAGAGAAAGAGTGTGTGTGTGTGTTGTGGAAGAGTGAATGTGTTGGCACTCCATCTCTATGTTCAGGCAGCTGAGGCAAGGAGAAGGGGACAGCCCAACATCAGCTCCCACTTCTCTCACTGGCTCACCACAGCACAGCAATCTCTGTGACTCTCTCTCTACTCTCCTTTGGGGATCCAGCAGGACAGGGGAAGGCAGCAGGTGATTCTAATTCCTTAGGGCTATTCGGTGTAGTTGTGTAGTGTGTGCAGGGGAGGAACATGATACATGCCCAGAGGCCTTTATTCTACAGTCTGGATGCCAGGAAGTTGCTCCTTCAACCCCACACACATGTAGATAAATCTATGCATTTTTGTGTAACTTTTATATGACTTTTGTGTTAACTTTTCATATAACATTGTGTTAGAAACTCTGTGTTATTCTCTTGGTAATATGTTATAGCCCCTAAGGTAGGATAATTAAGGTAAAAGAAAAATGTATTTTTGTTAGGAGTAGAATAAGATCTTTCTCCCACTTTGTAATCAATTCCCTGTTGAATGAATGAGCTGTGGATGAGGAAGGCCCAGAAGGCAGGCACCTCCAGAGAGTGCAACCTTTTTAGAGGGGATGGGAGCCAGATGCAAGGACAATCAAATGTGTCAAGTGGGCTGACTAAGGAAGATCAGACATATTGAGGGCCTGGGGGGTTAGAAGCGAGAACCTTCTTTTTGGAACACCTGCTCTGCAGCATTGGGACAACAACCAGAGACACAAAGGACCAACTGACACAGATCCAGGGATTCTGGGACAGATTTGCATAGGAGAGAAGCTGCTATAAAAGTGAGGTGTTTTTCAGAGGACCCTGGGTCTCACCGTGTCAACTTCGGAGCATCGATCCGGATCGGCAGAAGCCCGGCTCAACCCCTCCCCCATCTAACTCACCTGGCCAGTGCAGTTAAGGGGAGCAACTTGTTTGTAACAACAGCAAGACGGAGTATGTGTGTGTGAGTGCATGAGTGTGATATAGATCATATGCATATGATAGTATTGATTATTGCATGTATTATTAATAAATGTAGCATTTTGCCTTATCCCCCCAAAAAGATCCTGTGCAGTATTTTATGTCCAACACTCAAAAAGGCTCTTAGGAAATGCAAAATCCTGAAGAAAGAAAGTGACATGAAAGACACCCATATTTCATTTCTTAGTGGATATTTTATTAACTGACCAGGGACTTGAACCTTGGACCCTCAGATTAAAAGGCTGATGCTTTGCCAACTGAGCTAGCCAAAATCATAGAAATAAAAATGGGACAAGTTGGTGCACAGGAGAAATTGGACAAAAAAAAGGGAGCAGGAAACAACAGGGAAAACCTGCTGCTCTCTCTCACCCCAGCCCTAGCCTGGCCTGGTATTAGTGCTAGTGAAGAAGAAGGGCAGGTATCTACATCGGCCAGCCTTGTACAGCTGTACAAGAATCAGGTGCAATACTGAGGTACCCACCTGTAAGTGCCAGATGGTTGGATTGGCTAATGCAACCTGGAGACATCCATGGCACACGGGGATATAAAGTCAAGTGACTGTTAGCATTATCTCACCGGGATAATGATAGGAAGGGTCACAACTGCCTGAGTGGTTACATACAAATATCACTGGCTAGTCATATCATTAGTGTTATTGTGGATGGAACACTGAACAGAGCTCCCCCCAACACCCCACATTCCCACCTGCACCCATCGCACCAACGGGAGCTGTCCCAGGTAAGTGCTCCACCCCTCAACCCTGAGCCCCCTCCCTCACCCTAGTGCCTGCACCCTGACTCCCTCCCAGATCCTGCACCCCCAGTCCTGTGCTCAGTGCACCCCCAATCTCAGCTCAGTGCAGAGCGAGATGAAGAGAATGGGCTAGAACGGGGTCGGCCACCTTTCAGAAGTGGTGTGCCGAGTCTTCATTTATTCACTTTAATTTAAGGTTTCGTGTGCCGGTAATACGTTTCAATGTTCTTTTAGAACATCTCTCTATAAGTCTATATATCATAGAACTAAACTATTATCATATTGTAAAATAAACAAGGCTTTCAAAATGTTTAAGGCTTATTTACAATTAAATTTAAATGCTGATCTCACACCGCCATCCTGCTCAGTTCACTGCCTTTCACCTAAGCCAGCAGCAGGCTGAGCAGGGCCTGTGTCTGGGACCCCAGCTGGCAAGGGGCCGGCAGCCAGAACCTCAAACCGGCAATGGGCTGAGTGGGGCCAGCGGCTGGGACCCCAGACCGGCAGTGGGTTGAGCAGCTCAGTCCACTGCTGCTCAGGGGTTCCATCCACCGGCTCAGGGGTCCCATCCACAGGGAAACCAGCTACCAGACCAGCTCATCCTGCTGCCAGTCTGGGGCCCAGGCTCCGCCCACAGAGGGGGTACCTACCTTCTCCCTGGTTCTGGCCCATTCTCTTCACCTCTGCACTGAGGGTGGGAGTGCACTGAGCCCAGGGCTGGGGGTGAAGGCACAGGCCGGGAGTTGAGGGTGTAGGGTCTGACCAGGAACTAGAATGAAGGACAGGGTTTAGGGTTGGGGCAGGAAGTTGGTATGAGGAGCACTTACCTGGTCAGCTCCCATTTGGTGCGAGGCTGCAGGTGGGAATGGGGGGGCATGGAGGAGCTCCCATTTGGTGCTCAGGGTGGGAATGGAGTGGGTGGGGTGCAAGAGTCAGGATGTATGGGGTGGGGGGCTGGGCATGCATGGGGGGGGTGCCAGAGTCAGGGCTGGGGTCATGGGTGGGTGAAGGAGTCAAGCAGAGGGCTTTGTGGGGGGGTGTGTACAGGGTCAGAGTTGGGGTTGGGGGTATAGAGCAGGGCAGAAGGCTTTGGGGGGGTCAGGGCAGAGGGTGTGGGCTGGGGTCCTGGGGGTGCTCCCAGTCCCCTGCCCTGAGCAGCTCATGGAAGGGGACTGGAGGGGATATGCCCCAATTCCACCCCCTTCCCCAAGGCCCTGCCCCCTTCTTCTCTTCCTCAGCCAGCCTGGAGCACCCAACATGCAGCGACTCCATTTGTGCCCCTCCCTGGCAAGGGCCATCTGCCAGCAGGGCAGAACAGATGGAGAGGAGGAGCAGGAACCCACCATACTGCAGGAAGAGGCAGGGGAGCTGGGCAGGACCAAGCTTCCAGCAGAAGGGGGCATGGGGGGCACCCTGTCCTGGTGGGGGGTGGAGAAGAGCAGGCCAGGCTTGGAAGGATTTTTAATCACACACTGCAGGTGTGCCAGTAAAAATTGGCTTGTGTGACATCTTTGGCACACCTGCCATAGGTTGCCGACCCCTGGGCTAGAACCAGGGAGAAGGTCGGTACCTGCTCTATGTGGGCAGGGGGTGGGTGGATGGATCCTGTTTGCCTCCTCCCCGACCCTGCTGCACTTGCAGTTTACCTGCAGCCCCTCCCTTGTTCCAGGGACCAGCACTAGCTCCTGCCCCACTGTGCTTTTGCCCCAGACCCCTGCCTTGCTCCAGTCAGCAGGAACTAGTCCTGTCCCCATACACCACTGTGCTCATCTTGCCCCTGCCTCACTCCAGCTGAGGACCAATCCTCTCCCCCATGCCCCACTGTGCTCTTGCCCCTGGTGCCTTCATTCCACTGGGTGGGGGGAGAAATATGTTTGGCATCAGGCCCTCGAAAAGTTAATCCTCCCCAGGATACCATTATGTGATGGGGTTGCATTTTCCTTCCCCCCCTTTTTTATTTCCGATGGCGTTTCTGTCTGTGATTTCATTTGGCTTTTTTGAATGATGTTTTCTCCTGGATCTGATATTTAACTAGAAAAAACCAAGAAGGTCTCTCAGCAGCAGATGGAGGTTGCCCCCCCCCCAGGCTCTTCTACACTAGAAGTCAGAAGGACCCAGGGTGCTCTCTGCTGGTCCCATGGTGAAGGGTCAGCAATGGAGACTTTGAATCCTACAATCCAAGTTCAAGTTCTGGTGGGATCTTGGGACAGCGTTTTCACAACCTAACACTACTGGGTGTTCCAAGCTTTTCTCTTGCTCTCTCAAATGACATGGGAGCCTGTCTTCTTCCTGCTCCCTGTTGGGACTTAAGCACAAGAGGGGACATTTGAGCCAGAAGGGTGGCCATGCCTGTGAGCTGCCTTTCCTCTGAGTCCTGAAGCTGGACTGCAGCCTGCTGTCTTGGTTAACCTACTGCCCAAACTTCAGCTGATGCACCTCAGCGCCCACTTATGCAAGGTTTGATACTGCCATTACTTAAATTCCAGGACTGAAGGATTTCAGCTCCTCTTTGTCCAGAGGGTGACTTAGGGCATGTCTTCAGTACGACTTAACGTCGACTTTAACAACGTTAAGTCAAAATAAACGTGTACCTGTCTTCACACGCTTGCCCTTAAAGTTGATTTAAAGGGCCCTCAAAATCGACTTTATAACTCCTGCCTGACGAGAGAAGTAGCGCTAAAATCGACCTCTCTAGGTTTATTGTGGGCTAGTGAAGAGACATCTGACTTTAAGCCTCCGACCAGCCCCGCGGACTCTCCTGCCTGCCCGAGCAGCCTTGTGAACCCCCCCGCCCACCCGAGCAGCCCCGTGCCGGACCTCCCCGCCTGCCCGAGCAGCTCCGTGAACCCCGCTCGCCCAAGCAGCCCCGCGCCAGACCCCCCCCGGCCCACCCAAGCAGCCCCATGAACCCCCCCACCCACCCGAGCAGCCCTGCGCCGGACCCCCCCACCCACCCAAGCAGCTCCGCCAACCCCGGTCACCCAAGCAGCCCCGTGCCGGACCTCCCCACCCGCCCAAGCAGCTCAGCGAACCCCCCCGCCTGCCCGAGCAGCCCGGCACTGGCTCCCCCCCTCGGGCAGGGGGGGTCCAGCACGGGGCTGCTTGGGTGAGCAGGGGGGGTTCGCAGAGCTGCTTGGGTGGGTGGGGGGTCTGGCGTGGGGCTGCTTGGGCGAGCAGGGGGGTTCGCGGGGCTGCTTGGGCAGGCAGGGGAGGGGGGGTCTGGCACGCATTGCACTGTGGGCTACCTACCTACAGTGCAATGCGGGCTATGTCGACCCCTGCAAAAGTTTAAGGACAGACTGTCGACCTGCTGTCCTGGTGGGGATGTTAGGTAAAAAGCAAGTCCCTACTCACCTCTCCAGCACCCGAGTTTGTGCGGAGTTGGAATAGGTCTCACAATCTGTCAGAGACCAGACACAATTCGTTGATCAACAGGCTCACACTATCCTTAGCTCAAGAAAAGCTTCGGAGTGAGTGTGGCAAATTTACTAGGGGTAAGCATCAATATTTATACACAGAAGTAAACAAAGTGATTAACAGATCATAATGGTGATGCATAATCAATCGAGATTCTACAGGATAAAACAGGTTAAAATGTAAATTCTAGAAGACAAAGGGGGAGATGGCTACTTAAGGGGAGGGGGGATATCATGAGTAGTTCGCAGGTCAGGGCTTTGGTCAAAAGTTCAGACAGAACCATCAAGCCAAGGGCAAAGTTCAAACTCAACACGGACACACTGATTCGATTTTCTAAAGTAGACTTTAGAAAATTGAATTAAGGGAAATTGACCTATTCCTGTAGTGAAGACAGACCCTTAGGAGCAGAACCACCACCACCCCCAGACCTTCCCTGCAATTGGCACTTGCCCCTCACTGAGCAGGATTGAAACTCCTGCAGGGAACATCCCCTCTGGTGTGAACAAAGCAGCAGGGTGAGAAGAGAACTTGGAGATGCTGGGGATTGAACCCAGGGCCTCATTCATGCAAAGCATGCTCTCTACCACTGAGCTACATCCCCAGTTGGACTCTCTTGACTGTGGGTTACACTCAGAGCCCTCCTGGTTCCGGAGTATCCAGTGGCCTAACAGCAGCATTGGGGACACATTCCCTGCTCTGGGCCAAACCTGCTGTCCTGGGGGTTGCTGCTTCTTAGGGGTCACTTTGCACCAGGGACAGAATCTATGTGTGGGGCAGGGAGAGTGTGTGTCCTGGACTCAGGGTGCAGAGATACACTCAGCCCTCTCCCCTGCAGTGGGTGGGAGGTGCTGCCATTCCCTGCTGGAAGGTCATGGTGGGGGAGGGGTGCTGTGAGAAGATCAACACTTGACCCTGGTGGCAGAAGTGGGCTGGGGAGCTCCAAGTGTTTCTGGGATCTTCTATTTCCACAAATTGTCTTCCATAGAAACACTGGGAACTTGTGACAATAATCCAGACTCTGCGGGTTTGGGCAGCTGTAACTGATGGTAAAAAACTCATGAGTTCATGGCCCAGCTGCGCACCCAGAAGAAAGCCCAGCACGACATGCCCAGGGTGAAGGGCTGTGCTAAAGGCTTGACCCAGGCCAGAGAGTTTCACATAATCAATCTAATGCAATCCCCACTGAGCTACTTTGGCAATGACCAGGCCAGCCAGGAAGGCTTAATACATGAGCAGTAGCACATGCTGGGAAGATTTGAATCTTGATGTCACAAGGCAGGAGAGAAGCAGTGGACTTGGCCCCAACCCTATATCACAGTCACTCAAGCCAGCACCTGCCCCCTCACAAGCTGTCACTGGCGCCCCCAGGTCCGACAGAAAGGATCAGCCATTCTCACTGGAACAAGTCTGCCCATGGCTCGCGGGCAACTCCCCAGCCTTACACACAAAACCATCTGTGACGGTGCTGAGTGTCAGATCAGGACAGATTGCTTCCAAAAGGGCAACTACAGCCCAAAGCTGGGGTTTTTCCACACTAAGGCAAACCAAACCAGCTAAACAGAACAGACTTTGGTTTCACCCCACTGGCTAACCACAAGTCACACAAGCAATTCCCTTAGACACTCCAGCTTCCCAGTATCACCACCAGCAGCCACCTGTCCTGGGGACCAATGGTTATGAAAACCAATCCCCCAAATAAAGAAAACGGTTCTCCCCAATTCCAAGGAATCATGACCCAGACCCAGGTCAATATACAGATCAGATCTTACCCACAAATCACGCTGTTGCCAATCCTTTAGAATCTAAAATCTAAAGGTTTATTGTACAAGGGAAAAGGTATAGGTGAGGGTTAAGAATGGTTAAAAGAAATCAATTACATGCAGTAATGGCACATCTTTTGGTTCAGGCTTGCAGCAAAGGTAGAATAAACTGCAGGTTCAAATCAAAGTCTTTAGAAAGCATCCCATTTAGAGATGGGTCAGCACCTTAGTCCAGAGTTCACCTGTGTAGCAAAGTCCATTCAGAGCTGGAAGCAAGACAGGCTGAAGGTAGAAGACAAAGATGGGGGGCTGTAGCAGCTTCCTTTATAGTTTTTTCTCTTCCTGCTGTGAAAAGTCCAGCCCCATGGAGTTCTGGAGCCACATGGGCAGATCACATGACCATGCATGACTCATATTTGCAGGCAGCAGCCATTATGCCCAGGCTTTCTCTCGTAGACCTTTTGTCTGGATTGGAGCATTCCAAGCTCCCAGAGTCCATTGTGTTGCTGATAGTCCCTTAATGGGCCATCAGGCAGCCCAAGCCAAGCTGATGCCCAGTATTCAGGAACGTTCTTCCCCAGCAGAGCACAATATTTGGAAAGACAGACAGTCCAGAGCCAATATAATAGCTCTAACTACAAACTTGATACACACATATCACTGGCATATTCATAATCAGCCATTCATAACCTGGTTGTAGGCACCCATTATGACCCCCTGTACATAAGATTTGGTGCCACTATAGGACCCTGGTTGCAGCAATGATTTATAGGGTCCCAAATTATTTCAGTAACGTGACACCATCTTCTGAGAAGGAGCCCACTAGGACTCACCATTGCTTCTCCTCCTTCCACCCAGAACCCCACTTCTTCCCCTGGGCTTCAAGTAGCCATCCCTGGGGTGCCAGGAGGCCGGCATAGGATACTCACTCCCTGCAGCCAACCACACTTCCATGGATTCGGCCATCAGAAGGCCAGGCGGGGGCTTCCTGGATCCCAGTTGCTCTCAGCCAGCCCAACCCCCACCTCCAAAGCCATCAATCATGCCCTGGGTTGGCCACAAAGGAGAAGTGGTTCTTGCTGCCCTATGTGTGACAGGGAGCCTGTCAAACCCATCACTGCTCCTCCTGCTTGGACAGAAAAGAGAACAGGAGCGCACACACTCAGACTCAGCTCTGCTTGTCTTCCTTTCACCCATCACCAGTCTGCTTGTCCTGGACTGTGAGTAGCCATCCCTGGGAAGCCAAGAGGCAGGCACAGGATTCTACCTCCCAGCAGCCAACCGCCCCTCCCCAGGCTTTGGCAGAACAAATGCTGCTCTACTAACCCCACTTAGCCACACTGAGGTGAGCTTAGCTTCTGCCCTGCCTCCCTCAGCACCACCTTCCTCTTTGCCCCATTCCCACCTCACTTCCTCCTTTGGCAAGTGATGCCAGCTGGAAGAGCCAGCCTGTGTACACCAACCTCCAAGGGCAGAGGAGGCTGAGCTACAAGGCTCCAAGAGGAGACTGGCCCAGATCCTCCAGCTTTCCCCAGATGATGCTAAGGCACTTTCTCAGCTCATTTACCCACCCTCTGTCCTGCAGGGGTTGGGGGTATCCCAGGGACAGGCCAGTGGCAGAAAGAGGAGCATCTTGCTGGACAGCTAAGGGAGCTTGGGGAAAAAAAAGCTTTCATGTTTCTGCCTGGTTTCGAACCAGGGACCTTTTGTGTGTTAGGCAAACGTGATAACCACTACACTACAGAAACTCTAGCCCAAGGCTCTGCCCCACCCTTCAAATTCTATCCACTTGGCTGGCGCTCACCTTGGCACACCCTCATGGGTAAACCTGGAGAAAGTGGAGACAGAGCTTCGATGGGTCAGCTGGCAGAGCAAAGAACACTCAGGAATTCAACTTCATGTTGCCACAAGCCCACACTGCTGTTTCCTTCTGGGGAGCATAAAATAAGGGACTTGTGGCAAGTAAAGACACTGCTGTGCTTCCAGAAAACAGCCCGCCTCTGCACACAAAGGGGCCAATGAGCATGTCAAAGCCTGGGGGTTGAATTAGGGACCTCTAGGTATTCAGGTTAATGTGCTCCTAACTGAGCTACTTTGGCACTTACAGGACACTTTTTTTGCCTGATGCTTCTCTGTCCAGGATGTTTTTCTCAGCCATGGCACACAAAAAGGATGTCATTGCGAGCACTCCATGGAGGCAAGATGAATTTTTGCCTGCATTGCTCAGCTTGACTTGCTTCCTCACCCCATTCCTGCCTTAGTTCCTGGGTTACCTGGTGGCTAAAAGCGACTGGGGCCCAGTGAAGAGGTTGGGCAGCTAGACCCTGGTAGCAAGAGTCCTTCCACTACTTCTCACTCTACCCTGTTCTCCGAACTTCACCAACTGGCTGCCAGAGACTTGGCACCCAGCAGTAAAGGTGAAGGAGGTGGACACAGGCACCCTCACCAGAGGAAGCTCCAGTCACCTCTTTGCCTCCTGGCTCTGGGCTCCTGGTTTGTCTTGCTGGCCAACAGGGATTTTGGGGTGTGGGAGCTCAGAGAGCCGGTAGGGTGAATGTCTACGGCTGCCTCCTCACATGTGGGGAAATCAGCCTGACCTGCTGGCCCCATGTACTAAGTCACCAGGCCTTGAGCTTGCCCTATTTGACTTAAACAGGTTGACCTGGTGGCCTGAATTCTTTCCGGGCGGGATCCCCCCCAAAGGTTCTCTACACGGGTTCAGGGTCCTCTCCAGCACACTGCCAGCCCCCTGCCCATACTCCCAGACCATCAATTGTGCCCCCAAGTCAGCCAGAAAGGAGCAGTGGATCTCATTGCAACAAGTCCACCCACAGCTCACAGGAACTCCCCACTTTGGCTGGGAAGGAACCCACTGACACTCACCATTGCATCTTTTTCTCCAACGCAGAACCCCACTTCTTCTCCTGGGCTGCACTCTGCATTTGTCATCAACATGTCAGAGACAGTTTATTTCAAGCAATTGCAAGGGAAAAGTCCGGTCAGACAGGGCGTCTCCCTTCCTTAGGCAGGTCTCCAAAGTACAAGCAGTTTAAAGCAAATACAGTAGACTCTCGATTATCCAGAAGTGGGGTAACCAGAATGTGGATTAACCAGGATGTCAAAAAAAATATGCATAACTCGCAGGACCGGCTCTGGCTTTGCTGCCACCCCAAGCACACACACAAGAAAACCCCACCAGGGTGCAGGGCAGCCAGTGAACCAATACACCCTCTCCCTGATGCAGGGTGGCTGGCAAACCAACCCCACCTCCCCATATTTCCTATGGATCATGATTATCCAGGATTTTACTAACCAGGATTAATTTTTTCCCTATCATCCTGGATAATCGAGAGTCTACTGTATTTATACTTTCCCATTACATATCTCAGCAGATACAGCTGTGTCCTGGTTAGACATTTTCCTTCCCGTTATCTTAGTCAGCATTCCATTCTCATTTTACAGAAAGGTTAAAACAGCTTCTCATGATGTCTCTCTCAGTCACATAAGCCCCGATTTTACAATCTCACACTATTAGGGTCAGGGTTAGCTTGTCCCTTGCTCTGTCCCTTAACCAAACTAAGATGGTTGCACACAAATCCCCTTTTCAATTTTCGTACTTCCGCAGTACTTACGCTGACCTAATTTTGTAGTATAGACCTGACCAAAGAATCACACACACCCCTTGGGAGTGAAACTTCCTCTGCTTTCCAGAATCCAAACACAAGCAAAGCTTGTCAGATTCCAGCGGGGGTTGACAGGGAATCGGGGAAGACAGAGACAACCCCTTGCATAGTAGGAGGCACCATGGCTTAGTTGGTTAAAGCACTTGTTTTGTAAACAGGAGATCCTGGGTTCAACTCCCAGTGGTGCCTTGTTGTCTGGCTTTTGGGGCACCTGGTATTGGCTCCTGTCAAAAGACAAGATAAAGAGCTAGATGGGCCTTTGGGTCCAGCCTAGTATGGTTTAAGCACTTCTGAACCTGGGTATTGCACTCAGTCCTCCAGTTCACCAACCCTGGGCTAACATGGCAATGGACTCAGACCCGTAGAGTGCCTCTCTACTGGGATAAAAGCTGTCTGGCTGGGATCAGGCTGTGGGGCTAAAAAGCACAGTGCAGACATTTGGGCTCAGACTGTAACCTGGGCTTGGAGACCCTCACCCCTCATGGGCTCTCAGAGGCTGGGCTTAAGCTCAAACTTCTAGAGTGGATTGTATAGCCCTGCAGCACAAGCCTGCATCAGCTGATCCCGGCTTTGAGACAAGAGACTGGGGTGTGTTCATGGCAGTGTAGATGTATGGTTAGCATATATCTAGACTGCAATAAAATGCCCAGCTCAGGTAACTCAGGCTCACAGGGCTGTAGAGTTGCAGTGCAGGCCTCTTGTTTTAGGCTCAATGTCCTGCTCTAGGAGTCCACAAGGTGGGGAGGGAGTTTAGCAGGTGGAAATGGTGAACGTTCAGTGGAGTATTACCCTGGACTCACTGGCATTTCTCCCTGGGTCTGTCTGCTTTGGGGCAGGGACAATAACACGTCCTGAGGCACTTGCTATTTCAAAAGGTGGTTTAGGATTTTCATTTTGAAACCTGGTGCCCAAAGCAGGACTCAGGCCTCAGTGTCAATGAAAGAGCCGCCCACAGCTTCTGACAACCACAATGAGCCATTTGTGCCACCGGCCTCTGAACTGTGGAACCCCTTTGATGCCCCTTTCCCCAAGACCCCCTCACTCATTTCACCCCCTACTCCTTGAGGTCCCAACCCCACAGCACCCCTTCTTCCTGAGGCCCTGCCCCCATGGCCACACCCCCAGAAACCCTCTTCCCCCCAAGACTCCACCTTAAGCCCCGCCTCCATCTTTCATCATTATGGGTGGTAAAAAGTGGTGGGGCCATGGCCCACTAACCCTCCCTGTTCAAGCACCCCTGACACAGAGCCAGAAAGGCAGGGTGTGTGTGTGTGTGTGTGTGTGTGTGTGTGTGTGTGTGTGTGTGTGTGTGTGTGTGTGTGTGTGTGTGTGTTTTTCAGAGACTGCTGAGCTGTGCTGAGCCAGTGAGGGAAGCAGGGGTCTGATGTCAGAGCTGTTCCCTTCCCCCTGCCTCTGGACTGGTTGCTTCCAGCAGCTGTGTGAACTTAGAGACTGTGTGCCAACACACTGTCTCTTCCCCAAGGCACACACTGTCTTCCCCCTCCCCCACACTCTCTACCTCGCCACACACACTTCTGCCCTGCCACATGTACTTCAGTTGAAAAGCAGCTGGAAATCTAGTAGGATGCGCATGGAAAAATGGGATACACCCCATCCCACTGCTCTGGGGCTTACCTCAGCCGCCCCGCTGCCCCGGGGCTCACGGCTCAGTCGCCCCGGGGCTCGCCTCAGTCACCCCACTGCTCGCAGCTCAGTTGCCCCAGGGATCTCCTCAGCCGCTCCGCTGCTCACGGCTCAGCTGCCCCGCTGCCCTGGAGCTTGTGGCTCAGCCTCCCACTGCCCTGCTGCTCGCGACTCAGCTGCCCCAGGGCTCACCTCAACTATCCTGATGCCTGCTGCCCCAGGGTCAGACCTCAGGGCTCTCAGCCCCGCCACCCCAAGGTCAGGGCTCAGGCTCAGCCCCCCAGACCCTCATCCACCCCGGGGCTCACAGCTCAGCTGCCCCAGGTTTGGGTCCCACAGCCCACCAGGGGTATCGGGGCAGGGGCAGGTAGCCTGCCCCAGGGCTCGGGACTCGCGACCCCCAGTTTGAGAACCAATGGCGTAGAAGATCCTCCTACCACAGTGACTGGGGCAGAGTTGGAGTCAGGGATGTGCTGGAAGAAGCAGGGAGATCTGGTGCCCAGAGACTTGTCCTGGTACCTTACTCAGCACTCAGCAAATAAATCAGTTCTCTCTTAGTGAGCACAAAGAAACTTTTGGTAACCACTTACAGCAGCTTCCCTGAAGATTTTTTTATTTAAAAATTGCTGCCTCCTACCCCCCTTAAGAACAGCTGATTCTACACCAAGGGCTGGTTTGCTGCAAAGCCTGGAAGATCAGCGTTCTCAGCTCCCCTGATCCTATTCCTACAAGAATGAGTATTTTCCTTCCTGGTGGGTGACTGACACCTGCTGGAACCGGAGGTGACTATGACTGCTCTAGAGTTCTCTTTTGATGTAGAAAATATCATAGTTTTGGGGTGTCTGACTCCCTGGGAGGGAATCCCAGAGTGGATGTAGGCATGTCCATCCCACGAAATGAGAGAAACAAGGAGGGTGAGGAAATATCTTTTATTGGGCCAAGTTCAGTCAGTGAAAGGGACAAGCTATGAAGCCACAAAGAATGAATCACTCATAGGTGTGGCTTGAAATTTGTCTCTCTCCTCAACTGAGATTTGGCCTGAGGGAGGGAGACTTAAAACATTTCCTATTAGTCAGGCTGAAGCAGAGGCTGTAAGAGGGGCCAGGTTGATGATCTGGGCCTTGTGGAGTTTGGGGAGGTGCAGTTGACTGGGGCATGGTGCTGACAAAATGCCTGAGGGCAGTGCTGTCCCTAGTCATTTGGATGCCCTATGCAGCCCCACCATGGGGGAGGGCTGTGTGGGTCCCCAGCCTCCCTTGCAGGATCTGGTGGGAGGAGCTGTTGGGGGCCTCTTTTGGGGGCCCCACAGGCCTAGTGCACCCAGGGGAAAACCAGGAGGTCAGGAGGAGTCTGCTCACCTTCCCTTACCCTGACCACATCCAAGTTGCTTGGAGCAGGAGGCTTGGGGGAAGGGATCCCTCCCCACTCATTGGCAGTGGTGGGAAGTGAAGCAACCTGGCCCCAGCTAGGTCTAGTCCACCAGCTTCCAGCCATGGTGCTCTGCTTCCTGCTGCCACTGAGAGCTGTGGCCAGTCCTTTCCTCAACCAGAGCAATATGAGTGTGGCCGGGGAATGGGAAGCAGAGTGGGCTGGGAGCTGGTGGAGAAGAGCAGGCTGGGGCTGGGTTGCTCCACTTCCCACAACTGCCAGTGAGTGTGGGGTTGCTGTGGGAAGAGGTGGGATGGGGGAGTGTGGGGATTGGGGGAAGGGGAAGAGGCAGGGCAGAGGGAGTTGACCGGGATCCCACACACCCCAGGACTGGCCCTACCCCTTATAGTGGGCACAACCCATGGGAGGGTGGCCAAGGGATGGGGCTGGTTGACAGGGCTGGTGCAGCCATGGGCATTATGAAATTTTGGGGCAATTTGGTGCCAGGGCCAGGGCTGGGAAGAGAGAGAGCAACATGTTTTCTGTAGTGTCCCTTTTTCTTGACTAATTTCTCCTCTCCATGAACTTCCTGTTTACTTTATGAGTCTGGCTAGCTCAGTTGGTAGAGCATCAGACTTTTAATCTGAGGGTCCAGGGTTCAAGTCCCTGGTCAGGTGTTAGATTCTGGGTCTCTGGAGTCATTTATGATGTTACTTTTTCTCTTCAAGATTTTGCCTTTCCTAGAAGGGCCTTTTGTGTGGGGGGCTAGAAGGGGAAACTTCCTGAAACCCCCCCCCCCCCCTCACAGGCTGGAGGAATAAAGGTAGAGGTTCCTCCCAGATGGCTGCATTCTCCCGTGGTGGAGGTGGAAGCTCTGTCTTCTGGGCTCTGTTTCTGCCTCCACGTGGCTGTGCTGACCTGGCTGTCCTGCCTGAGACAGGATGGGAGGAAAGTTTGGAGCTTTTGCTTCTTCTCGAGGGCTCCCTCCTCCAGCAGAGTGATGTGGGCTCTGCAGAGATTCTGGGAAGGTAACAGACTCTATCAGCGACAGTGGATAGAGATGAGCCTGACTGGTGTGAAGGGCATCTCAAGGTGCTTGCTTGGAAAGTAACCCCAATAAACATCCTATTGTCTGCACTTTGGACCTCTGGTCCTTTGCTCCCTGTTGTCTGTGACCAGGCCCAATGAAATGGGTGGGGGAAGGGAAAACCTCGACCAATGGCTACCTTGCTCCTCTCCCTCCCCAGGCTCTGAGCGGTCAAAGTCTGGGCAGGACTCTGGGCTCTGCATGAGGGACCCTGGCACAGGGGCTGGTGGGGAGAAGGGTTGTGGATCCCAACCCACACTCCAGAAAGGAGGTGATAATTGAAGGGAGCCTTTTGACTCCTCCCCTCCCCACTGTCCCTGGGCTGGAATTCTCCATTCCAAGGGGTGAAGCCATTTAGTTAATAAAACCAGTACTCCAGGGGAGGCTTGAATTCAAAACCTCAGCATATCCTCCCGCAACACTGCTCTATAAGTACTGTGTGCTAACCCATTGCACCACTGGAGCACCTGTTAAATACTTTTCTCCAAGGCCTCTAAGTTGATAAAAACAAGGAGTGATCCCCAAGGAATTCTCATGTGGATTAAGAGTGGGTAGAGACAAGTGTTTGTACTTGTGGGTAGGGAGAGAGACAAATTTTCAAGCCACACAGAGACCAGCAGGTGATTCAGTCCTGTGGGGCTCAAAAGCTTCTCTCCCTCACCAACTGAACTTGGCCAAGAAAAGATCTTACCTCCCATACCTTCTTTCTCTCATTTCTTGGGATGGACATGCCTACAACTCCTCTGGGATTCCCTCCCAGGGAGTCAGACACCCAGAGTTGAGACACCCCAGCCCCTGTTCTAAGTGACCATGACAAGGTTGGGGGTCGAGCCCCCTGGAATCCTGGGCCCAGCCTCATTGGGGTTCTGGGGACTCTACCACACATGAGGGTAGGAAGAGAGTCCTCGGGGTCAGGCAGGCATCTGGATCAGGGAGTGGGGGGGGACTCAGATCCTTTCACTAGCCAATTTCACCAGGGTCGTGTATAAGCCACGGATTTTTGCCACAATAGTGGGACCACACCTTCCTTTACACCTGCACTCTGGACTCATTGCTTCTCTCTCCCCCTCCCTTATCTGCTGCTCTCCCTCTGGGCTTTCTCAGCACTGAGCCCACAGCGCTTCCTTCCAGCCTGAGACTGCACTTTCTAGGCCTGCTCCTGGGCCTGTGGGTCTGTCTCTTGCTTCCTAAGGAAATGAACCTGTCCAGGGAATTGCCAGAGCCTCTGGGATCTGTGTGTGGCTGTGCATACTAGGAGGAATCACTTTGCTCCTGGTACATACAGCAGCTTAAAAACTAAGTGCCTAGATGGATGCTTGACCCCAGAACTGTTGGATGAAGAGCCTGATGCTCTGTTAACTGAGCTGCTTGATTCAATCTTGTGCTTTCAGCACACAATCAAGCAGGCAGGTAAAAGAAAGGTCCAAAAAAGTTCAGGAACCCTCCTCTTTTCTCCACAATCACTGCCTGTCAGCAGGATTCCTCCTCTTTGACTAAACCTAAACCTAGACAGCTGGTCCATCTGCTGCACCCCAATCCCCCTGCCTTAGTCTCCCTGCCAACGTCCACCACCAGACTCCATAGATTTAAGTCTCACATGCCACTGGGAACTCTACTTCTTCTGCCCAGAGAACCCCTCACCTACCTCAGTAGATGACCCAAGAAAGAGTGTCCACTTTTTCCAAAGAAGGACTTGGAAAGTCTTGTGCCCTAGTGGATAAGGTGTTTGACTTCAGATGAGACAATTGAGGGTTTGAGTCCTTTGTGCTTGTTCAGGTCAGGGTTACCCTAACCCTCTTCCAGGCTGCTCTGGCTTCAGCAAGAGCCCCAGGAAGGAATTGGGGGTTGGGCAGCACAAAGGCTGGGGCATGAGCCCCCAGGTGCTTTCAGTCTGGCCTTTGCCATTCTTGACTTGCCAAAGAAAATGGGTGGCTGCCCAGGGTAGAGCAGTTTCCCTCTTCCCTATGTGCCTTTCCTGTACTTGAGGGGTCTTGCTAAATAGGGTTGTTGGGGCCTGGGTTTTTTTTTGCTTCTCACCAGCTGGATAAAAGCCTCTTGTTGTGAAGCCTCCTGCGGCAGGAAGTGGAGCAACGTGGCCTCGCCCCAGCCCCAGCCCCAGCCCAGCCATGTTGCTCTGTTTGGGGAAAGGAACCACTCCCCGCTCTCAGCAGTGGGAAGTGGAGCGCCACAGTGGGGAGCTGGCAGAATAGAGCAGGTTGGGACTGAACTGCTCTGCTTTCTACCACTGCTGGTGAGTGCGAGTGTTCTCCTCACAAGCCCCCTTCCATGCGTGACATGGCTGGGGCAAGGGAAGTGGAGCAGGCTGCTCGCAGTCCCCTGATAATCCCCACAAAGTGACCCCCACAGCTCCTGCCTCCTGGGCCCCGCAGGCCATTAGCACAGCCAGACCCTGAAGGAGGGAGCAGGTGCTCCTTCCCCGCAAGACCTTAGGCTTCATTGGACACCCAAATAGCTCGGGACGGTTCTGCCACAGAGCATCAGCAGCTGCCCAGCATGCTGGTCTGGGTGTGGCCTGCAGTGGGTGTTTCACATGGCAGGGAACATGCCGGCTGTGTGTCTTGTGACTGTCTGCTCACCACACATCAGAATTGTCCTCCCCTCCATTGCTCGGTAGTTTGAAGCCTTCCCTTGGAGCTGTAGCACCCGCTGCCTCTGCTCCAGGTGCCCAGAGGAGGAAAAGTGACCTTGGCTCCAGCCTGGGACTCTTCCTCCCTCCTGCCTAGCCTGGAGTATTCAGCCTGGCCCTGGCTCTCCTTTCTTCAAGTGCCATGTGGGCAGAGGAAGAGCATGGGAGCTGTAGGGACCAAAGTCATGGCCATGAGGTGAAGCATGAGAAACACAACCAGCAGGTCCACCACCAGGAATCTCTAGCCAGACTGTTAGGTTCTAGGACCCCAACCTAGAACGGCCATCCTGTTGAACCAAGAACCTACGTACAGGGCACATCACTTGTCCTGCAAGAAGGAGGAAATCTGAATGTGGCTCACCCAGAGAAAGGGCAACCAGGACACCAAGCTCTTGCAGCAAATTAACACACTGCCAGCAGGTCCCACTGAGATTTGAACTCACATCACAGGAGTCAGAGGCCTGAGTGCTGACCATTACACCATGGGACCTGCAGGGGAGCTTTTCCCTGGACCCCCCATGACTCTCAGCTGGCTGGCTTGGCGTCAGCATTTATTGCTTCCCACCAGTGGCATCCTCTCACAGAACACTCTCTCCTCCTCCATCGACTATAGTCCTGCTCTACCATATCTATGGGTCCTGCCCTCAGGCTCTGCATTCCCCTGCTTTGGCTCTGTTCCCTGCATGTCTCAGAAATGTCTGGGGAGGTTGCCCCTCCCTTCACTTGGTGTCCCACTCATCTCAGCCAGCTGAAGACTCATCTGGTCATGTAGTCACCCGCTGACACGCTCCCCTGCCTGGATGGTCTGGTGGAAATCCCACAGGATTTGGCACTGTTGGTTTATTTAAGGTTGTGGTGTTTGCTTGACCCCCAGAATGAAGCTGCCAACTCCTCCCTCACTGACTCCAACCAATCCCCCTGGTTGCCATAGACCCCTCTGATGATTTCCCATTGTTCCAACACAATCTGGACTCACTGCCCTGCTCCTTTATCTTGCAAGCTCTGGATATTCAGCTTCCAGTATCCTCTGGCCTTTGTCAGGGAATTGAGATGCACACTGAGAGCTGTGTGATCCGAACAGTCCATTGGCACTACCCTGCACTGGGCTGTCAACGTGCTCTCCTTCATGGAAATCCAGTTAATTCAACTCCTGGTGTACCCCATTTGTGGCTGGTGTCAACTTGGGTGAGAGGAATAGGAGGCTACCACCCACCCTCTAAAGGTTCCACTACAGGTCGACAGATCTGATCCAGGTGATGCTCATTGTAAAAACTTTTCCTCTGATGGTCAAGAAAATGGGACCAGTGGTCCCCAGGCCAGATGGTACAAGTAAAATCCCACCCCAACACCAAATCTGTGATGTCCCCAGGAAAGGAGCCAATTCCTTCCATTGATCTTCCCTTTCACATCTTAACTGGGGACCATTAACACTAATAGAGGGGTAACCAGTGTCACAGAGCATGAAGTCCAGCAGTAATGCCCTCCCTAGTCAGAGCTCCACCCACTTTTGGTCCTTGCATGGTAAATGTGAAGAGTAAGGGGTGGATGCAAGTACCCACTGGCACCAGGGAAAGTTGGTGCCTGAGCTCCTGCCGGGGAGCTTAAAACCAGGCACTCGGCCTCAGGTAAAGGTACCACAACTCTTCCAGAGAACCATCCCATTATACACAAAGACGGATGAAAGGGTCTGCCAAAGACTGGGATTGAACAAGGGACCTTTGGATCTTCAGTCTAATGCTCTCCCAACTGAGCTACTTTGGCAGATGCAATGGAGGGTTTGGGGCTGCTGTTCCACTGTCTTGGATATTTTGTCACCATGGCCCACCAAAAGAACATCCCTGTGAGCGGCCCATGAAGACAAGAGTTGCTCTTGCCTGCCTTGCTCAGGTTGACTTGCTTCCTCATCCCATTCCTGCCTTAGTTCCCAGTTGGCCTGGTGGCAGAAGCGGACTGGGGGCCAGTGGTGCAGGGAGGAAGTTGAGCTGGTCCCTGATCTAGACTAGATCATGCTGGTGAGAGTCTGGCCACCACTTACTGTCCCACCCTGTTGTTCTGGCTTCCCCACTGGATGCCATTTAGGGAGGGAAGTGGGGATTCTGCCTCCCCAATTTTCACACCCCAGAGGAGGGCGAACAGGAAAATGAATGTCTGCTCCACTCTCCCCCGTAGGAACCCAACACCTTTGCTGTGGCAGTAAGAAGTGTCTGGGGGCCGACAGGCCTGTCCCCGAGGAGCTGGAACAGCAGCTGCCACCTCCCCCTCAGCTCCAGGCTGTGGGAAATGCTCATTGCCTGGCTGCAGGGGAGGATGCTGCTCCGTGCTCTGGCGAGTGTCTGGATTGGTCTGGCTCGTCACTGAGCCAGTCTGATAAGGTCCAAAGTGCCCCATCCTGCCTGGCAGCTCAGAGTCTGTGCAGACATCAACCCCCCAACCCCCACAGCCAGCAGCAGTGCTACCCACCCCAGCCCCACAGGGGCACTCAATGACCTTCATGTGGGGAAATGGCTCCTTGACATCCAGCTGCTAGACTGAGACCAGGAGAGAGCTGGGTCTGGCTCACCTGAGTGGAGAGCAGAGGACTGATGAGCACTGACTCCTTCATTCTTCCCCACCATGCTGGTCAGCTTTATTGTCACTGTAATAGTCCATGCTTCCCTTCAGGGCCATCTCTAGAGGGGTGCAGGGCCTAGGACAGATCCCCCTTCACTTCTGAGCCCAAGTCCCCACCCCTTTCTAGCCCCTGCTCCACCTCTTTCCACCTTCCTTCCCCTTCCCCTCATGGCTCCGGGAGCCCAAAGAGGGGGACCAACTCACCGTACCCTAGGAATGGCTCTGCTTCCCTTGTATGTTTCAGTGGCTCCTGAAGTTATTGTACACACCTTTGTTATTCAATCAGAAAATAAATATATTTCCATTCTTGACCTAGTCTATCTGTAAGCAGAGTCAGAATGGACTCTGCCCTGACATCTGGTGCTGAGTGATGGAAAAGGACTTTGGGGCTAATCTGATTTGCATGGGCTTGCCCACCCCACCTAGCATGATGGGACTGTTTGCCCAAATGGTCCCTTTGGCTGCTGTGGGATCCCCAGTCTCTTTGTTATTGGGGGTAGAATGAAGTGTTGTTATCCTGGTTATGTGAATCAAGGACAGTAGAACTGTAGCTAGCATGTTATAACTCACCCTTAACTATAGTAACAAAGAGTCCTGTGGCACCTTAAAGACTAACTAAAGTATTGAATTGTAAGCTCTTGTGGGCTAATGCCTACTTCATCAGATGCAAGCAGTGGCAGTGTCATTGGTTGCATCTAATGAAGTGGGTATTAGCCCATGAAAGCTTATGCTTCAATACTTTAGTTAGTCTTTAAGGTACTACAGGGCTCTTTGTTATCTCTGCTATTCCAGACTAACATGGCTACTTCTCTGATTTTTGACACCCTTAACTATGTAGGACTTGCTATGCAAGAGGACATAGCTTCTAAAACTCAGTGACTTGAGAGAGGTTGGGGATGGTATTTGCACTTTGTGGTTGAGGTGCTGGTTGATGGTTTCAAATGGCTAATTGCACCTTCTATTCCTTTCTCTACTGTAGCATATCAGAGCTAATTCCAAGTTCTATTAAGAGTCTACTTTGAGACTGCCAAGTTGAATTCACTTTGGGCTGGGGTGCAGGTGCACTAAGGGTCCCCTACTATGAGCTGAAATCACTTAAGAGCTGAAATCTGGTAAGAACTGAAATTCCTGAGCACTGTGTTACATAGGGGGGCCTGAAGCTATACTGCTGGGCAGCTGGAGAGGAGCAGCTGCCAGAGTGGGTGGTGGAGTGGACTAGTAGTTTGTGGAATGAAAAGTGGAGTGGAGCAAAGTGGCTAGAGGAATGACTGGTGGAGCAGAGCAGTTCCTGGGATAGTTGGCGGAGCAGAGCAGTTTGTGGGATGGCTGGTGGAGCAACACAGTGAGCAAACTGGCTTGTGGGATGGCTGGCAGAGCAGCTCGCAGTGAGGGCTGCAGCAGAACCCCATGGAGAGGTGGGGTAGTTGGCCTTGGACCACCTAAGCTGCCCCTTAGCCTATCCCCCCATTTCTACCCAGGCTAGGAGATAAAACTCTGCAGCTGAACTTTGAACTCTGCAGAGACTTTTGAGCTGTTGGCCTTTGGGGACTTTGCATGGTTTTTGGGGTCCTGGACTTTTGGGTTGTTGGATGTTTGGGCTGTAGGACTTTTGGGACTTTGGGTGATTTGGGGAGTTTTAGGACTCAAGAACCAAAGGGAAAGGACACAGACCATATCCTTTGGGGTAGAAGTGGGCCTTCTGGTTCATGGTTTGTTTTATTAATCCTGTTTATGGTGTTTCCCCAATATAATGCTGCCTTGTTTCTTGGTTATTAAAAGGCTTTTGGTACACTCAAACTCCATGCTTGTGAGAGGGGAAGTATTGCCATTAAGGGCCTTGAGTGCTTATGAGAAACCAGGAGGAACTGATCCAGTGCCTGAACATGAAACTCAACTGCTCCCAGTTGCTGGTGGAAACCCCTTCTTCCCTAGAAAAATAGACCAGCAGGAGGGAATCAAGGCCCATCCTGGTCCCAGAGCCTTTCTGTCTGTCTTTTCATTTTGCTTTGTATAACCGTGTTTTCTTCTGGATTCGATATTTAACTAAAAAAAGAAGGTCTCTCAGCACTGGATGGAGGAGCAGACTGGGGCTGCTGAGAGAGTGAGAGTAGCAAGTTTTCTGTATTGTTTCCTGCTCCTTTTTCTTCTGCACAAAACTTGCCCCTTCATTATGTGAGCCTGGGTTGCTCAGTTGATAGAGCATCAGACTTTTAATCTGTGGGTCCAGAGGTCAAATCCCTGGTCAGGTGCAGAGGGATCATTTCCCCCTGTGGTATCTCCCATGAATTTCAAAATTCCATACTTTCCTTTTCAGGACTGTGGGAGCATTGGCCTGCTAAATCCAGGGTTGTGAGTTCAATCCTTGAGGGGCCATTTAGGGATATGGGGCAAAAATAGGGATTGATTCTGCTTTGGGCAGGGGGTTGGACTAGATCAGTGGTCTCTAACATGCAGTCTGCCAAGCCCTTCCCTGCGGCCTGTGATGCTCCCCCTGGCCCCCGACCAAGCTCTGCCATGGCCCTGCTCCTAAGCTCCACTGTGGTCCCCCACCTAGGTCCCCACAGCCTTCCTGCCCTCTGCCAAGCTCCCCACAGCTGTCTGTCAAGCTCCTTATAGCCCCCCTGTTCCTCCATGTATTTCTAACCCATGCACTGCTCCCCACTTCACCAGGCAGTTCTCTCATGGCTTAGTGGTTTCTGGGAGGAGGGGGCCAGAAGCAGAGAGCCTCATGAACAGGGGAGGAGGGGGGAAGGGATGGGGTTTGGAGGAAGGGGTTGGCCTAGGGGCGGGGAGGAAGTGGAGTTGGAGTGAGAAGTTTGATGATGGGAATGGCCTACGGGAGGAGAGGGGGCAGAGTTGGGATGGGAACTTGCCACAGTTGTGTGGACAGACAATGCCAACTTTCTGTGCATTGTGGGGGATGCACAAAATTAATTTTCAAATTGGATACTATAAACCAAGGGCTTAACAGAAGTTGAGATTGGTTCTCTCATTACAGTAATTAATTGCATTTCTTGAGTTACTGACTACAGCTGCAGGGACCCCCATTTATACTTCCAGCTACACCCCTTGTGATGGTGCTGTTCCTGGTGGGACCAACTGAGAATGCCAAATCAGGACAAATTGCTCCAAAGGGGGCAGTTACAGCCCAAAGCTGGGGTTTTTCCACCTCTAAGGCAAACCAAACTACCCAAACAGAAAAGACTTTGGTTTCGCCCCACTGGCTAGCCACAGGTTACACAAGCAATTCCCTTAGACACTCCATCTTCCCAGTATCACCCCCAAGCCACCTGTCCTGCGGACCAATGGTTATGAAAACCAATACCCTGATAAAGAAAACAGTTCTTCCCAATTCCAAAGAATCAGGCCCCAGACCAAGGTCAATATACAAATCAGATATTACCCACAACTCATGTTGTTGCCAGTCCTTTAGAATTTAAATTCTAAAGGTTATTATACAAGGAAAAAGATATGTGAGGATTAGAAATGGTTAAAAGAAATTAATTACATGCAGTAATGGCAAATCTCTTGGTTCAGGCTTGCAGCAAAGGTAGAATAAACTGCAGGTTTATCTAAATCAAAGTCTCTGGAATACATCCACAACATGGATGGATCATTCAGTCTTTTCTTTCAAGCTTCTGTGTGAAACAAAGTCCCATCCAGAGGTAGGAGCAAGACTGCAGACTGGAAACTTATGACCAAGATGGAGGGACTGAAGCAGCTTTTATACCTTTCCCCAGGTGCAGGAATTGTCTGTGTCTTTTCCTGTGCAGTAAAATGGAGTATTGAGTCACATGGCAATCCCTGCCCCCTCACTAAGACACAGGGTGTGTCTGCCCTCTCTCAATGAGTCCATTGTGTAGCTGATGGTCCTTAATGGGCCAACCAGGACAGCCCAGCTAACAGCAACTTGCTTGAGATTTCACCCAGAAACAAAGCATATTTGAAATACAGCCAATATTCATAACTTTAGCAACAAAAAAAATACACCCATTCAAATAACATAACCAGCAGACCATAACCTTGTCATAGACACCTTATATGACCCCCTTAATGTACGATTTGGTGCCCCTACAGGACCTTGGTTGCACCAATGATCTATATGATCCCAGATAATTTCACTAACATGCCACCCCTGCATGTCTGGCAAGACGGGTGGGGAAGCCTGGACTCTGCCCTCCCAGGGACATGTAAGGATCCCTCACTGTCCCAAGCTAAGGGAGACCCCTCCAAAGTCCTCCCAAAAGAGAAACAAAAAATGTTTGGGCAGCTTACTGAATACAAGTATAGTCTTACTCTCCTGTGTGGATTCTCTGATGTGGGATAATCTGTGAATTATGACTGAAACCTTTGCCACACACAAGGCATGACTAGGGCTTCTCTCCTGTGTGGAATTTTTTATGTGACACAAACTCTGAACTCCAACTGAAGCTTTTGCCACACTCATGGCAAGTGTAGTATTTCTCAACTGTGTGGTTTCTCTGATGAAGGTTAAGGTTGAAATGCCGATTGAAGCTTTTCCCACACTCAGGACATGTGTATGGTTTCTCTCCTGTGTGGATTCTCTGGTGCCTTTTAAGCCCTGAGCTGCAAGTAAAGCTTTTCCCACACTCAGGACACGAGTACGGTTTCTCTTCTGTGTGGCTTCTCTGATGAACTTTAAGGCTGGAGAGCTGAGTGAAACTTTTCCCACACTCAGGACACGTGTAGGGTTTCTCTTCTGTGTGGGTTCTCTGGTGCCTTTTTAGCTTTGAGCTGCAAGTAAAGCTTTTCCCACACTCAGGACACGAGTACGGTTTCTCTCCTGTGTGGGTTCTCTGATGGGTAATAAGCTTGGAACTCAAACGGAAGCCTTTCCCGCACTCAGGACACCTGTATGGTTTCTCTCCTGTGTGGGTTCTCTGATGACGTTTAAGGTAGGAGAGCTGAGTGAAGCTTTTCCCACACTCAGGACACGTGTATGGTTTCTCTCCTGTGTGGGTTCTCTGATGGGTAATAAGCTTGGAACTGAAACAGAAACCTTTCCCACACTCAGGACACCTGTATGGTTTCTCTCCTGTGTGGGTTCTCTGATGACGTTTAAGGTAGAAGAGCTGAGTGAAGCTTTTCCCACACTCAGGACATGTGTATGGTTTCTCTCCTGTGTGGGTTCTCTGATGGGTAATAAGCTTGGAACTCAAATGGAAGCCTTTCCCACACTCAGTACATCTGTAGGGTCTCTCTCCTGTGTGGGTTCTCTGATGACGTTTAAGGTAGGAGAGCTGAGTGAAACTTTTCCCACACTCAGGACACGTGTATGGTTTCTCTCCCGTGTGGATTCTCTGGTGGCTTTTAAGCCCTGAGCTGCAAGTAAAGCATTTCCCACACTCAGGACACGAGTACGGTTTCTCTTCTGTGTGGATTCTCTGATGAACTTTAAGGCTGGAGAGCTGAGTGAAACTTTTCCCACACTCAGGACACGTGTAGGGTTTCTCTTCTGTGTGGCTTCTCTGATGAACTTTAAGGCTGGAGAGGTGAGTGAAACTTTTCCCACACTCAGGACACGTGTATGGTTTCTCTCCTGTGTGGATTCTCTGGTGCCTTTTAAGCTCTGAGCTGCAAGTAAAGCTTTTCCCACACTCAGGACACGAGTACGGTTTCTCTTCTGTGTGGATTCTCTGGTGCCTTTTAAGCTCTGAGCTGCAAGTAAAGCTTTTCCCACACTCAGGACACGAGTACGGTTTCTCTCCTGTGTGGGTTCTCTGATGAACTTTAAGGTTGTCACGGTGAGTGAAGCTTTTCCCACACTCAGGACATGTGTACGGTTTCTCTCCTGTGTGGATTCTCTGGTGCCTTTTAAGCTCTGAGCTGCAAGTAAAACTTTTCCCACACTCAGGACACGAGTATGGTTTCTCTCCTGTGTGGGTTCTCTGATGAACTTTAAGGTTGTCACGCTGAGTGAAGCTTTTCCCACACTCAGGACATGTGTACGGTTTCTCTCCTGTGTGGGTTCTCTGATGGGTTATAAGGTTAGAACACAAACGGAAACCTTTCCCACACTCAGGACACGTGTATGGTTTCTCTCCTGTGTGGATTCTCTGATGGGTAATAAGCTTGGAACTCAAACGGAAACCTTTCCCACACTCAGTACATCTGTAGGGTTTCTCTCCCGTGTGGATTCTCTGGTGCCTTTTAAGCTCTGAGCTGCAGGTAAAGCTTTTCCCACACTCAGGACACGAGTATGGTTTCTCTCCTGTGTGGGTTCTCTGATGTTTAATAAGCTTTGACCTCTCAATGAAGCTTTTGCCACACTCAGGACACATGTATGGTTTCTCTCCGGTGTGGGTTCTCTGATGATATTTAAGGTGGGAGAGCTGAGTGAATCTTTTCCCACACTCAGGACACGTGTATGGTTTCTCTCCTGTGTGGGTTCTCTGATGGGTAATAAGCTTGGAACTCACACGGAAGCCTTTCCCGCACTCAGTACATCTGTAGGGTTTCTCTCCAGTGTGGATTCTCTGGTGCCTTTTAAGCTCTGAGCTGCAGGTAAAGCTTTTCCCACACTCAGGACACGAGTATGGTTTCTCTCCTGTGTGGGTTCTCTGATGAACTTTAAGGGTGAAGCGGTGAGTGAAGCTTTTCCCACACTCAGGACACATGTACGGTTTCTCTCCTGTGTGGGTTCTCTGAGGAGTAATAAGTTTGGAACTCACATGGAAGCCTTTCCCACACTCAGTACATCTGTAGGGTTTCTCTCCTGTGTCGATTTTACGATGTGTGACAAGGAGAAAGGTATCAGTGAACCCTTTCCCACACTCTGGGCATCTGTAGGGTCCCTCTCCAGTGTGGGTTCTCTGATGAGCTTCAAGGATGGAGAGCAGAGTGAAGCTTTTCCCACACTCAGGACACGTGTACAGTTTCTCTCCTGTGTGGGTTCTCTGATGATCTTTAAGGATGGAGAGCTGAGTGAAGCTTTTCCCACACTCAGGACATGTGTAGGGTCTCTCTCCCGTGTGCACTCTTTGATGTCTAATAAAGTCTGAGTTATGTTTGAAGGTTTTCCCACACTCCAGGCAGATGTAGTTTTTTCCTCCAGTGTTGATTCTCTCATGTCCAGTAAGGTCGGAACCTCCACTGAAGTTTTTCTCTGGTCTGTGTGGACTCTCACAGGCATTTGCCTGTGCACAACTCCAGGAAACATTCCCTTTGGATCTTTGTGATAATGTCCCATGTGCTTCTACTTGCTCAGCATCGTCCTGTTGAGGATTCTCCTCCTCATTCACCATCCCATTATCTGATAGGATAGAGAGAGAAACCAGAGAGAGGTCACTCCCTTTGCCAGAGAAACAGAAAACCTCAGAGAGCAGAATGGAGGAAGGGGGGGAACAACATTCAGTAAGTGATGGAAAGGTCAGGCAAAGAAAGAGCTGAATCTCCCCCAAACTTTGCCCCAGAGGAGAGAGAGGAGGGAATCAATTCTGGGTCCAAATCTCAACCAAACACTCAGGGAGAAAGTAGATTAGGGAAGGACCTACTATCAGGCACGAATCAGGACAGGTAGGAATCCGAGAGTGAAATCTGCCATGAGGATGCCACATCTTCTGAAAACAATCCTGAACTCAGAGAGCTCCCAAGGGCTTTGTAGGAATGCCAAACGTTTCCCTATTCAGGGACCGATTTTGTGTTGGTTTAATGCAGGGGTCTCCAAACTACGGCCCGCAGGCCGGATGCAGCCCGCGAGGCCCTCTCATCTGGCCCGTGGAAGGCAGGGCTGGGCCGGGGCGCGGGAGGCACTGGGGAGGCTCGGGGGCAGTGGCCGAGGCACCCTCCATCCCTCCCAGGGTAAGGAGCCCCCGGTGCCGCCGCCATGGGGGCAGAGCAGGGTCCCCCCCCACAGGGGCGGCGGCGGCAGAGCTCACCAGCTGCCTCGCTCACCAGCCCCCTCCCCCGGCACCCAGCAGCCAGCCCCGCCCCCCTTCTCCCGGCCGGCCACACGGCGGCAGCACATGCCGGAGGTAGGAGACTGGCTGGGGGGGCCGCAGGAGATCGGCAGGGCGGGGGGGGGCCGCGGGAGATCGGCAGGGCGGGAGGGGGCCGTGGGAGATTGGCAGGGCAGGAGGGGTGCCGCGGGAGATCAGCGGGGTGGGGGGGTGCCGCGGGAGATCGGCGGGGTGGGGGGGTGCCGCGGGAGATCGGCGGGGCGGGGGGGTGCCGCGGGAGATCGGTGGGGCGGGGGGTGCCGCGGGAGATCGGCGGGGCGGGGGGGGTGCCACGGGAGATCGGCGGGGCGGGGGGGGGTGCCGCGGGAGATCGGCGGGGCGGGAGGGGGGGTGCCGCGGGAGGCAGGAGATGGGGGGGTGCCGCAGGAGGCAGGAGACGGGGGGCTGCGCGAGGCAGGAGACTGGGGGGGAGGGGGCCACGGGAGGCAGGAGGATGGGGGGGCACAGGAGGCAGGAGACGGGGGGCCACGGGAGGCAGGAGACCCGGGGGGAGGGGGCCGCAGGAGGCAGGAGATGGGGGGGCACGGGAGGCAGGAGATGGGGGGCACGGGAGGCAGGAGACGAGGGGTGGGAGGCAGGAGACGGGGGGTGGGAGGCAGGAGACGGGGGGAGACAGGAGACCGGCCGGGGGGGCCGCGGGAAGTAGGAGATCGGCCCTCAGGTGGCGGGAGATCGGCCGGGGGGGCCGCGGGAGGCAGGAGATCGGCGGGGGGGCCCCCGTGGGTGGCGGGAGACTGGCGGGGGGGCCCCGTACGGTCTGCCGTACGGGGCCCCAAAATTCCTGTCGCCGGCCCTGCCCCCCCCCACCCTCTTATCTTGTCGGCCCCCGAACCACTATTTAATAGTTAATGCGGCCCTCAGGCTGAAAAGTTTGGAGACCCCTGGTTTAATGGATTCCTCACCTGTGCAGGCGTCTCTCAGGGTCTCTCTTTCCTCAGAGCCCTGCAGGTCTGGGACCCAGGGCTCTTCCCCTCGTTCCAGCCAGGAGATCACATCAGGTTTGGAGACTGGAAAACCTGCACAAGTGACACAAAACAAGCAAGATCAATTTAATTTGTGAGGTACTTGTGTAACTTTTGGGGGTGCAGCCCAGACCCCTGAAACATTGTGTCACCACCTGCCCTGGATCCTGGGTGCCTCACAATGCTTTGCTGTTATAACTCCCAACCTGGGATGCTGACAAACAGCTGACCATAAGAACGACCATGCTGGGTCAGACCAAAGATCCATCCAGCCCAATCTCCTGTCTACTGACAGTGGCCAATTCCAGATTCCCTGGGGTGTGTGAACCTAACAAGCAATGATCAAGTGATCTCTCTCCTGTCATCCATCTCCACCCACAGATAAACAGAGGTGAGGGACACCGTTCCTTATCCATCCTAGTTAACAGCCATAAATGGACTTAACTTCCATGAATTGACCCAGTTCTCTTTTAAACCATGCTATAGTCAGTCTTCACAACCTCCTCAGGCAAGGAGTTCCACAGATTGATTGTGTGCTGTGTGAAAGATTTTATAGACTTACTATAATGTACTAGACTAGGGAATAATGTACTAGACAGTATTGTCAATTGAGTGAGTTTTGTAGGACATAGAGGAAATAAGCACAGAAGTGAGGAAGAATTCAGGCTATTGATTGCGTAGCAGGCAAATGAAAGATACAATCAAGCCAATTCTACTAAGCAAGGCTATAATCTTACACTCCACCTTTCAGTCTTCAGGAACTTGGGAGGCTACGACGAAGGGACCCCCAGGCCAACACGCGGCACAGGTCTCAGTTCTGCATCGAAGTTCACTGAACCAGTGTTTCTGGGGCTTATTTACATCTAAAATCCACTTAGACTATGTGGGAAGTTGCAGTAAAAAAGCCCATTATTTATGTCTGCGTTGATTTTAGGTACCGAACTCTTATCAATGCTTACAACTTCCTTTCTAGTGGCCCATAGATTTATGAGAAGCAGCTGTTCACTCAAATTAGATAAAGACTCCTCCAACATTCCAAAATCATGCTAGCTGAACACGTGGATGTTTAAACAAAAAACTTTCCGAGGCAAGAGTAAGCCAGAGGCCGATTTGACCAAAGCCTACATGGAAGTCCAGGCATGAAAAGGGCAATTGTACATGCTGACCTCGGAACAATGTCTTCCAGTATGTTTCCACTACATAGACAAAGCTTCTTTTCTTCTTCAATGATGGTCCCTATTTTATTCCACTGAGGGTGAATAACAAGCAGTTCCTAGATAGGTGTAGGGTAAAATCAAGATGACAGAACTGTGCAGCAGAGGAGCTTAGCACTCAATGAGCTGTCAGCCACAGAACCATGCTCTGTCACATAAGGAGAAGAAAAGATGAGTACTCAACTCCACGTGGTCGATTGCTGGCACTCTCTTGTAATGGGCCCATTACTCACTGGTTCAGACCATCCTGATAATGGAGAGCAGATCTCAATTCACCCCGAGATCCACTTCGAGATTCTCTGGGTGGATACGGCCTGCCCTCTAATTCTCTCCACTATGGCAACAAATAGCCAGGCAGATCTCTGGAATGGCTTTGTCCTTTGTAGGTAAAAGACCAGAGCCCAATGTACACCAAGGAAGTGAAGCTGTCCTTCCTCATTCAATGTATGTGATTTGGGATGTGGTCCAAGTGAGTCAGCTCTCTACCTGCATTCAGAAATATAGCTTCCGCACAGACAGTGTTGTGCGGAGGACTGCACTGTCAGAACAGGTGGAGGGGCTCTGTGGACTACAGGATGTTTCTGAGGAGGTCATAGGCCTGTTGGTAAAATGGTAGATCCTGTAACACTGTGAGAAGACAGCAGGTGATCAAAAGTTTGCTTTGGTGCTGATGTATACATACCTAAAGATCACAGAGTGGCTCTGGAATGTGTCAATGAATATGAGGAGTCATCAGTCTTTTGATTGAAGAGGTGTGATTCATCAAAAGGGAGATCTTCCATTATATTCTGCACTTCTCTGAGGAAACCAGGATTCCCTCCTCATGACTAGTGCAGTTCCCAAAGTGTGCAAGGATGCATCTGCTGAATCAACTACAGCCTGAAGGGTGAAATTTGCAACCCCCTTGCCTTCCTCTGGACTTGATAGGAACTGGACACAATCCTGCTGAGGTAGTTCATTTGCCATATGTCCAAACTGTAAGAAGTCATATTTAGTCATCACAGTCAGGTTGTTTGGATCCAGTCCAAGGAGAAAACCTTTCAACCCGTAAGATCCAGTCTCTTGCCTGCCTTGTCAGCTGGGGAGGAGTGTCGGGACTGTTTAGCTCACTCCATAGCAGCCTGAATCACTAGGGAATTGAGCAGAGGATGAGAGAATAGAGACCTGGAACCCTTGGGAGTGGGTTGGCATACACAGTCTGTGTCTGTTGGAGAGTGTCCTCATGTGCTAGAGCCACCCTGGTACCAATGCATGCGTGCCGGTTGGATATAGGGGACAGGGCCTCTCAGTAGGTGAGAGAACCGGGACACACAGAAACGTCATCCTTTCCAGAGTGAACACTTCATGAGGCCCTGGGGGGAGCAGCTGTGAGTCTCCTTGGAGTCAATGGCATAAGGTCTATGGATGGAAATGGGGCCAGAAAGGGGACATGTCTCGGAAGTGGGGATTCACTAGATGTCGGCAGAGGCCATGCCGGGGCGGGCGGGTCTGTAATGGGACCTGGCAGCTCCAGCAAGTGATGCTGCTTTTTGTCACTCTTGGAGAGAGGTGCCTCTCTTTGGCCAGATCTCATGGAGGGCAGGGCATCTTTCTTCAACCTGGAGGAAGACTTACTGCTATGCCGATGTGCGTGCTTCTGAGACTCATGGCTCAGCCCCGGATCACTGGTGCCAGTGGAGCCAGTCTGAAGCACCGCAGTAATGTTATGCTCTGCAAAGCACATGGGATCTTTTAGAAGAGAGAAGGCAATAGGCCATATTTTATAAAAATACAACAGTTAGCATGTGCTTTTCAGTCACACACACAAGTCCTGCCAGTTGATGGTTATAGTTACCAGTCTCTTCTAGCTCGAGTCAATCTAATGGCCAGTTAGACTGAGCACCAGTGAGGAGCTGGTCTCTGTCGGTCATGATCCAATACTCCGAGGCTTTGCAGGAGTGGACCCAGAGTTGAAATGCAAATACACCATCTTTATAGATGTAAATTCCCATTTGAGTCCATGCATTTTGCAATGTCATCCTGTGATCATTAGCCCTTAAGCGGTGTTAACCTTGGGGTTTTCAGCTGTCATTATTTGATGGTTATTGTTGGGTTTCCCATCATTATCTCCTACTTGTTGTCTTGCCTGGGGGGGAGGGGACAACTAACCTCTGAGGCCTTCAATGCTGCTAACATGCTTAGCATCCAGTACAATACATGTTTTCTGATTGTCTCCTGGTCTTTTCAAGTCTCTCACTTTATCTTGACCATTTGGACATTTGTGATGGCTTTCACGCCTTATCTTTTCCTGATGCATTCCTCATTCACACAGACCATCTCTTACAGACACCTTCACAATACACAGACAGCAGTATTTTATATTCAGCAGAATACATCATAAATCAAGCCTTGCTAAATCTTATAAAACAATTCACAGTGGGGCTTTAGGCCCTCAACACTTCTCTAATCTCTTTATCATAGACACTATACAAAACCCTGTCTCACTAACTAAACTTTAGAACAGGACCTAATTGTAATGCAGATGGGAAACAGGATCCCAGTCTTAGATAGTCATTTCTTTCTCTTATTCAGAAAGGGTGGCCAGCAAAATGAAATCGAAGTTCACATCAATTCTTATAACAATTAGTACAATTACAAAATCCTGCTCCTACAGTACAATCTGCAAACTTGGACTGTTCAGTCCAATGTAGCAGGGAGTTCCGGGACCAGGCTTCAATCCCAGCCTGAGGTGACTTCCATGAGATTCTTCTTAAGACAGGGGGTGGAGGCAGGGAAGCAGAGAGAGATGCTGCACCTTGATGTGGTGTGGGCTTCCCCCAAGCTGTACAGACAGCATTGTTGAGGGAGAATGAACAAGGACAGGAAATGCAGATTTGAATCCCATCCTCTTAGTCATAACCCAGTATCTAGATCTGGGAGAAATGGGGCAAGGAGGAATGAGGGGGGTGGGTTTGTAGGGGAACCTACAAATTTCAGAAACAAGAAAACTACTTCATAAAAACAACCAAGTCCTTCTAATGAGGGGCTTGGACTTGACATAACTCGCAGCCATATTGTGTACGAACTTTACATAACCCACAGCCAGTTTGTAGGTTCAGCCACCATATGTTGGAAACAAAACTAGAGTTAGGGGAATTTGGCTTAAGCAAACAAATAGTAAAGAATTAGCTGCAGCAACAGCCCTATTAATTGGAGATAGATAGATATTCACAAAGTCATGAGAATGGGGAGAGAATGGATGTTAGCCTGGAGTTTCTGCAGCCACGAAACTCCACGAGTTTCTGCAACTCAGGTTCCATTCTATGCATCCGATGAAGTGGGCTATAGCCGATGCAGGTTTATGCTGAAATGAACTGGTTAGTCTCTAAGGTGCTACAAGTATTCCTCATTTCCTTAAAAAAATTCTGTTTGCTGGCTGATCATGTGCAATGTGTATTTGCTTTCATGAACAAACTGCAGTTGTTTCATGAATAACTGCTTGAGTGAGTGCTGACACACTTCCCCTCAATGTCACAACTTCCAGCCAGATCAGAAGATGATGCAGCAGAACCCCTAAAATAGAGCACAACTAAATACGCAAGTCTGATTAAAGATCTTAAGGACAGTTTTGAGGGAAGTTTCCAAGATTTGAATCAGAAAAGACCTCAAATCAGATTTCTGATTGACCCTTTTAGTGCTGAAGCCAATTGTGTGAAGTCCCCTTTAGTCACCGATGAAGAAACATCTCCGATGGAAATAATAGATTGGAAAATAATAGATTGAAATCTCTTCTTAACTCACAAGGGCATCCTGACTTTCTGGAAATCTTTACCAAAGGATAAATACGCCAACATCAGAGGTGCAGCCCCAAAATGAATCTCTATGTTTGCCTTGACCTATCTTTGTGAGTCTGTTTTTTCACACTCAAACATGTGAAATCCAAGCACCAATCCATTTTGATAGACAACCACTTAACACCAACTGAACTACAGAGGGAATTGTTGAAATCAAAGATTGTCAGAAGTAGGCATCTCTCTCTCTCTCTAGCCTCACACACACATATACGAATATTATCATTACATATTACTGTGGCTCTTAAGCAATGTACACTGATGAATTCTGGCTCTTGATCAGGTTGGCTACACTGGTACAGCCATCGTGGGCCTTCAAACAGGCTAGGCAGTGCCTGAATTTACCCTAAATATCTATAACTCACAAAACAAGATACAAACATAAAAACAAGATTCTCATACTTGGCAATCCAGACCAGTCAGGATCTGTGTCATCTGTAATCCTGGGTGAGTTTCAATGTTCTGCTGCTGGTGCTCCATTGTCTGGATACCCCCAGCCAGCATTCAAGGATGTACTGAGTGTCTGTGTGATAAGTAACCCTGGACCAACAGCTCGGACTCCAGATGCCTGCTTGTTATACCCCAAGCACATTCTGGTCTGGTTGTAGCAGGCTCAGGGTTTGAAGAGACGGCTGGGGGTAGGAACCTTCTGTTACTTATGCTGCACCTAACCCTCAGTTTTAATTGTACAAACTGGAGATACTTGACACTGTGTGATACTGCTCCTGTGCTCTGTTCCCAAAGTGTTCTGCAGCAGGGGAGGGTCTCTGGCAGCGTGTGTGTCACTGGCATATTGGGGTGATTCCAAAACAGGGCAGAGGAGAGATGCCATTGTGGAGCTGCTGTGAACCTTAAGTCTTTATTTCCCCTTCCAAGAACTGAGGTGACAGGAATCCTTACCTAGCCAGGTCACATTCTCATAGTTCTCCAGCATCACTTCTCTGTAGAGGGCTCTCTGAGCAGGGTCCAGCAGAGCCCACTCTTCCCTGGTGAAATACACAGCCACCTCCTTGAAGGTCACCAGCCCCTGAAAGAGCAGGAGTCCAACAATCAGTACCTGTTGCCTCACACACAGCCCCACTAGTCACAGAACATCTGCACCAGGTAAATGGAAGCTGTGGGAGGCACATGTTAACACAGTTCCACCCCACCTTGCTTAGAGAAGCCATGAGGCAGCAGAGGGTAGAAGGGGAGAAACTTTGTGTCTTCCAGCTAACAGATGGAGGCAGGGTCTTCACATTTATCACATGCTTACTAGCCAGAGCCTGATATAGGAGATGGGGCTGTCTCTGGACCCTGCTGTTGGCTTTCTGGTAAGAATCCCACCACTCTCCAAATATAATATATGGAAGAAAGGGGAAGGCAATAGTAAAGAATAGACGTTAAAAGGTCAGAATTGTAGAAAATTGGTAAGGGAAGCTATCAGAAATCAATGACAAATCAATGAAAATAAGAAGGAAGTTTTAAGAAGTATACCAAGTACAAATTGAATCCTAACAAGATAGTGGTAAATTATGAAACAGAAATGGCAGAATTATCAAAAATAATGCAGAAAAAGTAAAAAAGTTTTCAATAAATATATTTCTCCTAGGTTTGGAAAAAAACAAAGAGAGGAGGTACTCATATCATAAGATGTTGATGACAACACTCAGTCCATTCCAACAAGAACTCATGAGGACAGTAAACATCAGCAATTAGAGTTACACATGTTTAAATAAGCAGGTCCAGATAACTTGTATCCAAGAGTTTTTGAAAAACTAGTGGAGGAGTGTGGTGGACTGTTAATGTTGATTTTAATTAGGACTTGGAACACTGGGGAAATTCCAGAAGACTGGAATAAAGCTAATGCTGGGCCAAAATTGAAGAATTTTTTCCAGCTAGTTACAAGAGTTTCAATCTGACATCGATACTGGGCAAGATAATGGAGCAGCCATAGTGGATTTCATTAATAAAGAATTAAAGGAGGGTAATACAGTTAGTACCCATTAAAAAGAGTTTAGAAAAAATAGATCCTATCAAACTAACTGGATATCCTTATTGGAGAAGATCAAAAGTTTGGTTGTAGCTAATAGTATTGATGTAATATATCTAGACTTCTGTAAGGCATATAAGAACATAAGAACAGTCATAATGGGTCAGATTAAAGGTCCATCGAGCCCAGTATCCTGTCCTCTGACAGTGGCCAATGACAGGTGCCTCAAAGGGAATGAACAGACAGGTTATCATTAAGTGATCCATGCCCTGCCACCCAATCCCAGTTTCTGGCATACAGAAGCTAGGGACATAATTCCTGTCCCTCCTGTCCAATAGCCATTGATGGACCTATTTTCCATGAATCTCTCTAACTCCCTTTTGAACCCCATTATAGTACTAGCCTTCACAACACCCTTTGGCAAGGGAGTTGCAGAGGTTGGCAGTATGTTGAGTGAAAACATACTTTCTTGTGTTCCTTTTAAACCTGCTACCTATTAATTTCATTTGGTGGCCACTTGTTCTTGTATTATGAGAAGGAGTATATAACACTTCCTTCCTTCTTTTCTCTATACCACTACAGTAAAACCTCGATATAACGGACTAATTCGGGCGAGGGGGTGTCTGTTAAAGCCGAAAGTCCGTTATTTAATAACAATAATAATAATAAATAAAAAAGAGCTGTGGGAGCAGCAGCCCGCCTGAAATAGTCCGTTATACAGTAAACCCTCGATTTAACGGACCCCGATTTAACGGACTTCGGATGCAACGGACAAAATTTCCGATGCATCCGAAATCCGTTAATGGGGGCTGCGCTGGGTTGACAGCTCCCACCCGGCTCCCCGCAGCGGGGACCCCGGCGGGAGCTGTCAAACCCCCCCGCCCCCCCGCCCGGCTCCCCGCAACGGGGAGCCGGGCGGGTGGGCTGACAGCTCCCGCCCGGCTCCCCTCTGCGGGGAGCCGGGCGGCCGGGCTGACAGTTCCCGCCGGGCTCCCCGCTGCGGGGAGCCAGGCGGGGGGTTGAGAGCTCCCGCCCAGCTCCCCCCAGCGGGAAGCCAGGCGGGAGCTGTCAACCCCCCCCCCGCCCGGCACCCCGCAAGGGGGAGCCGGGCGGGGGGGGGGGCGTTTGAGAGCCCCCGCTTGGCTCCCCGCAGCGGGAAGCCGGGCGGGGGGTTTGACAGCTCCCGGCCGACTTCCCGCTGGGGGGAGCCGAGCGGGAGCTGTCAACCCCCCCGCCCGGCTCCCCGCAAGGGGGAGCCGGGCGGGGGGGCGGCGTTTGAGAGCCCCCGCTTGGCTCCCCGCAGCGGGAAGCCGGGCGGGGGGTTTGACAGCTCCCGGCCGACTTCCCGCTGGGGGGAGCCGAGCGGGAGCTGTCAACCCCCCCGCCCGGCTCCCCGCAAGGGGGAGCCGGGCGGGGGGGGCATTTGAGAGCCCCCGCTTGGCTCCCCGCAGCGGGAAGCCGGGCGGGGGGGTTTGACAGCTCCCGCCGGGCTTCCCGCTGGGGGGAGCCGAGCGGGAGCTGTCAACCCCCCCGCCCGGCTCCCCGCAAGGGGGAGCCGGGCGGGGGGGGGGCGTTTGAGAGCCCCCGCTTGACTCCCCGCAGCGGGAAGCCGGGCGGGGGGTTTGACAGCTCCCGGCCGACTTCCCGCTGGGGGGAGCCGAGCGGGAGCTGTCAACCCCCCCGCCCGGCTCCCCGCAAGGGGGAGCCGGGCGGGGGGGGGCGTTTGAGAGCCCCCGCTTGGCTCCCCACAGCGGGAAGCCGGGCGGGGGGTTTGACAGCTCCCGCCGGGCTTCCCGCTGGGGGGAGCCGAGCGGGAGCTGTCAACCCCCCCGCCCGGCTCCCCGCAAGGGGGAGCCGGGCGGGGGGGGGGGCGTTTGAGAGCCCCCGCTTGGCTCCCCACAGCGGGAAGCCGGGCGGGGGGGCGTTTGAGAGCCCCCGCTCGGCTCCTCGCAGCGGGAAGCCGGGCGGGGGGTTTGACAGCTCCCGCCGGGCTTCCCGCTGGGGGGAGCCAAGCGGGAGCTGTCAACCCCCCCCGCCCGGCTCCCCGCAAGGGGGAGCCGGGCGGGGGGGGCGTTTGAGAGCCCCCGCTCGGCTCCTCGCAGCGGGAAGCCGGGCGGCGGGTTTGACAGCTCCCGCCGGGCTTCCCGTTGGGGGGAGCCGAGCGGGAGCTCTCAAAGCCCCCGCCCGGCTCCCCGCAACGGGGAGCCGGGCGGGGGGGGGCGTTTGAGAGCCCCCGCTGGGCTCCCCCCAGCGGGAAGCCCGGCGGGAGCTGTCAACCCCCCCGCCCGGCTCCCCGCAGCGGGGAGCCGGGCGGGGGGGGCTGACTCACTCCATATAACGGACTAATTCGGGTGAGGGGGTGTCCGTTGTCACCCGAACGTCCGTTATTTAATAATTAAATAACGGACTTTCGGTTTTAACGGACACCCCCTCGCCCGAATTAGTCCGTTATATCGAGGTTTCACTGTATTGAGGTTTTACTGTATCATGGCAGCCGTGAGCCGTGAGTGAGCCCGCCTGGGTCCCAGCAGCCAGGACCCGGGCGGCAGCCGGGACCCGGCAGAGAGCACTCCCACTGCTGGGACCAGGGCAGAAGCCGGGACCTGGCAGCCAGCCCGCCCGGGTCCTGGCTGCTGGAACTCGGGGGGGAGCCGAGAACCGGCAGCCTGTCCGCTGGCGGGACTCGGGCGGGAGCCGGCAGCCAGCCCGCCTGCCCGCTGCCGGGACCCGGCAGAGAGCCCTCCCGCTGCACAGACCCGGGCGGAAGCTGGGACCCGGCAGCCAGCCCACCCGGGTCCCGGCTGCTGGAACTCGGGCGGGAGCTGAGAACCGTCATCCCGCCCACTGGCGGGACTCAGGCAGGAGCTGGCAGCCAGCCCACCCGCCCGCCCGCTGCTGGGACCCGGGCGGCAGCCGGGACCCAGCAGCCAGCCCGCCCGGGTCCCGGCTGCTGGGACTCGGGCGGGAGCCGGCAGCCTGCCCGTGGGCGGGAGCCAGCAGTGAGTGAGCCCTCCTGCTGCCGGGACCCGGGCAGAAGCCGGGACCTGGCAGCCAGCCCGCCCGGGTCCTGGCTGCTGGAACTCGGGCGGGAGCTGAGAACCGGCAGCCCATCCGCTGGCGGGACTCGGGTGGGAGCCAGCAGCCAGCCCGCCCACCCGCCTGCTGCTGGGACCCGGGAGCCAGCCAGGACCCAGCAGCCAGCCCGCCAGGGTCTCGGCTGCTGGGACTCGGGCGGGAGCCGGCAGCCCGCCCACGGGCAGGAGCCAGCAGTGAGCCCTCCCGCTGCCAGGACCCGGGTGGAAGCTGGGACCTGGCAGCCAGCCCGCCCGGGTCCCGGCTACTGGAACTATTTCTTTTCTCCATGTATCTATAATCTTTCTAAACAGTAAGTAAAGTTCACCAGGCAAGGCAGTATGTTTTATGGTTGTAATATCACTCGTGAATTTCTCAGGTTTGTGAGAATTATCACTAGGTTTTTCTGTAACTTTAAAGCTCAGCCAAGAAAAGGAGAAGGAGGGGGAGGCATTTGTCAGTGAGCTTGTCCATTTGTTTCTGTTCTGATTGTAAGTGCCCTTCCACTGATTTTTACAAGGGATTTATTCCATTCTTTTTTTCTTTAATTAAAATATTTCTTTTAAGAATTTGACTGCTTGTTTTCCATTGTATAAAATCCAAGTATGAATCGGGCTCAACTAGCAGGTTGGTGAGGGTTTTCCTCAAGACTTTCCCAGGGAGGGAAGGATAGGGATTGGGGGAGTTAAGAAAGAGAAGGGAGGGCTCCAAGTGGCCCTGCCCCATAATTCTTGGGGAATTTTTACTTGGTGGTGATGGCGTACTTTTCCAGACACAGAATAAAACATATCTGGGGGAAGTTTAACCTAAGCTGGTAAAATAAGCTTGGGGGGTTATTTCTTTTTTTTTCATGTGGGTCCCCACATCCGTACCGTAGAGTTCAAAGTGGGAAGGCAATCCTGACACCCATTTTTCCGGATTGCTTATGAATATGTTAAATAGGACTGGACCCAGTACAAATCCCTGGGGACACCATTATTTACCTCTCTCCATTCTGAAAACTGACCATTTATTCCTACCTGATGCTTCTGATCTTTTAACCAGTTACCAATCCATGAGAGGACCTTCCCTCTTATCCCATGACTGATTATTTTGCTTAAGAGCCTTTGGTGAGGGACCTGGTCAATGACTTTCTGAAAATCTAAATTCACTATATCCACTGGATCTCTTTTGTCTCGATGCTTGTTGGCCCCCTCAAATAATTCTAGTAGATTAGTGAGGTATGATTTCCCTTTACAAAAACCATGGTGACTATTTTCAAGAAAATTATGTTCATCTATGTTTCTGACAATTTTGTTCTTTATGATAGTTTCAACCAGTTTGCCCCATACTGAAGTGAGGCTTCCTGGCCTGTAGTTGCCAGGGTCAACTCTGGAGCCCTTTTTAAAAAATGGTGTCACATTAGCTATCTTCCAGTCATTTGGTACAGAAGATGATTTAAATTACAGGTTACAGATGACAGTTAGTAGTCCTGCAATTTCACATTTGAGTTCCTTCAAAACTCTTGGGTGAATACCATCAGGTCCTGGAGACTTATTACTATTTAGTTTATCAATCTGTTCCAAAACTTCCTCTAATGCAGTGGTTCTCAAACTTTTTGTAGTGGTGACCCCTTTCCCACACTGGGCCGCTAAGTGTGACCCCCCTTAGAGACCAGTTGGGGGGGTCCAGCAGCCCCCTGGGGCAGAGACCGGGGTCAAGAGGGGGTACCTGTAGCCCGCTGTTGCTGGGGCTGGGATGGGTGGGTTCCAGCACCCCCCCCCAGGGCAGGGGTCAGGATCGACGGGGGTTCCAGCAGGCCTCCAAGGCCGGGGCCAGTGGGGGGGTTCCAGCAGCCCCACGGAGGAGCCGGCAGACCACCACAGCAGGACCCAGGGCCCGGACTGGGTTCGGGGGCCATTGGCAACCCGCCACAGAGGGAGCTGGGACTGGGCTCGCAGAGCGGCCAGCAGTGCGCTGCAGCAGGAGCTGGGACTGGGCTTGTGGAGCCGCTGGCAGCCCGCCACAGTGGGAGCCGGGGCCGGCCTTATGGGGGCACTGGCAGCCCGCCATGGCAGGAGCCGGGGCCGGATGCCATCAGCCTGTAGCAGCAGCATTGTTCAGGGCCAGCAGCAGGGCTCGCGACCCCCACAGAACTGGCTCACAACCCCCAGAGGGGTCCCGACCCCCACTTTGAGAACTAATGCTCTAATGACACCTCAATTTGAGACAATGCCTCAGATCTATCACCTAAAAAGAATGACTCAGGTTTGGGAATCTCCCTCACATCCTCAAGAGTGAAGAGTTCATTTAGTTTACCTGCAATGGCCTTATCGTTTCTGAATGCTCCTTTAGGAACTCGATCATCCAGTGGCCCCACTGGTTGTTTAACAGCCTTTCTGTTTCTGATGTATTTTTTAAAAATTACTGTTACTTTTGGAGTCTTTCCCTATCTGTTCTTCAAATTATTTTTTGGTCTTTCTAATCCTATTTTTACACTTCATTTGCCAGAATTTATACTCCTTTCTATTTTCCTCATTAGGATTTATCTTCAACTTTTTAAAGGATGCCTTTTTACCTCTCACTGCTACTTTTACTTTCTTGTTTAACCACAGTGGCCCTTTTTTATTTTCTTACTATGTTTTTTAAATTTGGGGGTTTACATTTAAGTTGAGTCTCTATTATGGTGTCTTTTAAAAGTTTCCATGCAACTTGCTGGGATTTTACTTTTGGCATAAATTAAATTACTTTTTAATTTCTGTTTCACTAACCTCCCCATTTTGTGTAGTTCCCAATTCTGAAATTAAATGCTACAGTGTTGGGCCACTGTGAGTTTTCCCTGACACAGGGATGTTCAATTTAATTATATTATGGTCACTATTAACAAGTGGTCCTGCTAAATTAGCTTCTTGGACATAATTCTGTGCTCCATTTAGGACTAAATCAAGAATTGTCTCTCCTCTTGTGTGTTCCAGGACTAGCTGCTCCACGAAGCTGTCATTTAAGGTGTCAAGAAACTGTATCTCAGCATCCCTTCCTGAGGTGATATGTACCCAGTCAATATGGGGATAGATGAAATACCCCATTATTATTGAGTTTTTTATTTTAGTAGCCTCTACTCTCCCTGAACATTTCAGAGTCACTAACACCATCCAGGTTCAGCACAATATTTTGACTAAAGCACTAGAATGATAAAAAGTAAACACTGCACAGATTAAATAAAATAAAAACTAGGCTTGTAAAGGGGAAACCGTGGTCAAGTGGATTTATTTCGAGTGGGTTCCCACAAGAATTGGATCTTGGCCCTGTGCTATTTAACATTATCAATGACCTAGAAGATAATATAAAATCATCACTGATAAAGTTTGCAGTTGACACAAAGATGGGGGTGGTAAATAATGACATGTCAGTAGATTCATGCTCCAGCACTGAGAGTCTGGCTGGAGAGTTATTTGCTTTGAAATCAGGCCCTGACACTACACCCCATAATCAGCACAGCAGTGTGACTATAATATGATTAGGACAGAATTATGATGCCTTTTATGCAAGATGCATCATGTGTGGTGTCACTGGAAACATTAGGATTTGCTGAATAGGATTATCCTGTTTGTGTGCATGGATCATGTTTATATCTGAAGTTATGGATATTGACTATGTATCTGCATTTCCAATGTGCTTACTCTGGGTAACACTCACAACTCATCTTTCAGACACAACAATGGAGAAGCCAGACAGGGCTGATAGCTCATCAACAAACACAATGTACTGAGGAAGAGCTTAGCCTTCCTGTGAATATTTCAGCCAGCCTATGAGTCCTGGCTACTATGACTCAGCAGGGCATACTAAGGCATGTGACCAGACCACAGGACACTGAACTCCAGGTTGGTATCTGTATTTTCCCCACAAATTGTACTGGGAACTGAATTTGGAAGAAAGGGTTCCCACAATACGGAAACGCTACATAAGGTGGGGAGTGACATCATCTCTTCCTCATTTCTCACACAAGAGAACTCCTGGAAACACCTGAGGAACAAAGACTGAAGTGGGGTAAGTGCTGCTCCCAGGGTAAATGGATTTCTAGCTTATGTATGGAAACTTGGTGGGCTGCTTGTATCATCAGTCAGGGTGAGAAATTGCTAATTCAGAGTCTATCCAACAAGTATGTTAGGCTTGGTTTGAGTTTTTGGTTATTTGCTAAATAATCTGCTTTGATCTGTTTTCCATCACTTAAAATCTATCTTAATGTAGTTAATTAATTTTTTTATGCTTTATCTTAACTTGTGTATTGATTGAAGCCTCTGGGGAAAATCTCAGCTTGGTTAGCACAGGCTTGCTGGGCATATCTTTCCAATATCAAGGGGAAGGCAAACTACATCTATGTGCTTACATTATACAGATCCCTATTCAGTAGAAGATGGTATAGTTCTGGATTTATATTACAGTAGGTGTGCAAGGTTGGGGAGCTGGGAAATTGGCTGTGGTCTTCTATCTGTCCTTGAGTGGTTTAGGTATAGCACACTGGTAGCTTAGTTGGGTGTATGGTGCCACCTGCTGTCGTGCTGGGTGATAACAGTGCCTGGAGAGGCCGGCAGTGTGAGAAGGACCAGCCCAGCTTGAGGGTTAGAGGGCACAGTGGTTCCCAGACTGCACCCCATGGGTGACAACCCATCACACCCTACATTACAGAAGTCTCAGAAGGTTTGTCACATCCTGTCCCCTCCCTTTCTCCACCCTAGATATTTCCTACCTCCCACCCCCTCCCACAGCTCCCACCCTTCCATGCATTTATTGCTCCTCTCGTTCCAAGCAGAACCCACCACCAGTTCCCAAATAATACTTTACCTGAGCCAGCTCCATTGCAGCCATTTCCTCCTCACCAGGAGGACGGGATGATCTTGAGGGAAATGTGGATGTTATTCTTTAGCTTGCCAGTGTGAGAAGGACAATGTGAGAGAATTCAGCTGGGGCTTTTGTTCATTTCACAAGCCGATTCCACTCAGGATTATTCCCTCTAATGGATGTAGGTTCTGTCACACTGTGAAGTAGAGTGTGAACTTATTCCAGTACAGGCCTAGCCCCCAACCACCAGGGAGTAACCCTCTGAGACATGGTGAAACCCACCCAGTAACAGTTGCTTTGTTACACTTATCAAGTTTGTGGGTGATACCAGGCTGGGAGGGGTTGCAAGTGCTTTGGAGGATAGGATTCAAATTTAAAATGACCTGGACAAACTGGAGAAAAGGTCTGAAGTAAATAGGATGAAATTCAATAAGGACAAATGCAAAGTACTCCACTTAGGAAGGAACAATCAGTTGCACACATACAAAATGGGAAATCACTGCCTTGGAATGAATACTGAGGAAAGAGATCTGGGGGTCATAGTGGATCACAAGCTAAAAACAAGTCAATGTAATACTGTTGGATAAAAGCAAACATCATTCCGGGATGTATTAGCAGGCGTATTTTAAGCAAGACACGACAAGTAATTCTTCCACTTCACTCTGCATGGATTAGGCCTGAACTGGAGTACTGTGTCCAGTTCATGGCACCACATTTCAGGAAAGATGTGAACAAATGGTGGAAAGTTCAGTGAAGAGCAACAAAAAAGATTAAGAGATGTAGAAAACATAACCTTTTGAGGGAAGAGTGAAAAAATTGGGGTTGTTTAGTCTACACAAGAGAAGACAAAGGGAACATGATAACAGTTTTCAAGCACATGGAATATCAGGGTTAGAAGGGGCCTCAGGAGGTCATCTAGACCAGGGGTGGGGAACCTTTTTTGTGCCAAGGGCCATTTGGACATTTATAATGTCCTTCGCGGGCCGCTCCCCCCCCGTGGGCCGCTCCCCCTCACCCCCCGAGGAAGCCCAGGCTGGCAATGGGAGCTGAGACCCCAGCTGGCAAGGGGCCAGTGGGGGAAACCCCAAAGCAGTGGCAAGCAGAGTGCACAGCTCTGCACTGATTTGGGGTTTCCCCACTGGCCCCTTGCCAGCCGGGATCCTGCCGCCTGCCCCAATCAGCCTGAGTGTAGGGGGTGATGTTGCTTTATCCCTGCCCAGCCTCCCATCTAACTGCTTTTCTTCTCCCACCTCTGCCTGGCCCGGCCCACCCCACGGAAGCTAACCTCCTCCCCCTCCCAACCCAGCCTCCTGCCCCCCATGCCTGACCCACCCAGCCCAGCCTCCCCCCACCAAACCTCCTTCCCTTCCGCACCCACACCTCACCCACCCCATCCAGCCTAGTCTCCTGCCCCCCGCCCGCCCAGCCTGGCCTCCCCCCCACACCACCCCCTTGCCTGCCCCCCAGCCCAGCCTCCCCTCCACACCCCCTTGCACACTGCCCCCCGCTGGTCTCCCACCGCCCGCACCTACTTGTTTGTCTGCTGGGTCCCACTGCTGGGAAGCGACTCCTGCGAGGGCAAGGTGGAGCGATGCACCCCCAGCCCTCGCAGACACTCTGGGGCAGAGCCGCACTGCACCGCCTCCTGCCCCCCAGCCCAGCCTCCCCCCCACGCCCCCTTGCACACCGCTTCCCCCCCACCCCGCAGCCCAGCCTCCCCCCAATGCCCCCTTGCACACTGCTTCCCCCCACCCACCAGTCTCCCGCTGCCTGCGCCTACTTGTCCACTGGGTCCCGCTGCTGGGACGCGACTCCTGCGAGGGCAAGCTGGAGCGACGTGTCCCCAGCCCTCGGAGATGCTCTGGGGCAGCGTCGCGCCTACACACTCCCACCGCGACGTTGGTCTGGCCCTCTCTATGGCGCAGGTTTTCCAGACCCGCCTGTGGGCTGGACCGGATCATTTGGCAGGCCGTATACGGCCCAGAGGCTGGAGGTTCCCCACCCCTGATCTAGACCAAGCCCCTGCTCAAAGCAGGACCAATCCCTAACTAAATCACCCCACCCATAGCTTTTTCAAGTCTGACCTTAAAAACCTCTAAGGGAGGAGATTCTACCACCTCCTTAGGTAACTCAATTCCTGTGCTTCACACCCTCCTAGTGAAAAAGTTTTTCCAAATATCCAAACTAAACTTCCCCAACTGAACCTTGAAGTCATTACTCTTTGTTCTGTCATCTGGTACCACTGAGAACAGTCTAGATCCATCCTCTTTGGAACTCCCTTTCAGGGAGTTGAAAGCAGCTATCAAATCCCCCTCCACCTCATTCTTCTCTTCTGCAGACTAAATAATCCCAGTTCCCTCAGCCTCTTCTCATAAACCATGTGCTCCAGCCCCTAATCATTTTTGTCATCCTCTGCCGTGCTCTTTCCAATTTTTTCATATCTTTCTTGTAGTGTGGGGCCAAGACTAGACAAAGTACTCCAGAAGGGGAGGATAGCTCAGTGGTTTGAGCATTGGTCAGTTAAAGCCAGGGTTGTGAGTACAATTCCTCAGAGTGCCATATAGGGATCTGGGGCAGAAATCTGTGGGTGAGATTATGGCCTGCATGGTGCAGGAGGTCAGACTAGATGACCATAATGGTCCCTTCTGACCTTAAAAGTCTATGAAACATAAAAGATTGTTATGAGGGAGAAAGATTATTGTTAACTCCTGAGGATAGGACAAGAAGCAGTGGTTTTAAATTGCAGCAAGAGCAGTTTATGTTGGACATGAAGAAAAACTTCCTGTCAGAGTGGTTAAGCACTGGAATAAATTGCCTAGGGAGGTTGTAGAATCTCCATCATTGGGGATTTTTAAGAGCAGGCTGGAGAAACACCTGTCAGGGATGGTCTAGATCAGGGGTCCTCAAATAGGGAGAGAGGCTTTGAGTTATTGCATAGAGGGTCACAAGCTTCTAGCCTCCACCTCAAACCCCATTTCACCTTGAGCATTTATAATGGTGTTAAATACATTAAAAAGTGTTTTTAATTTATAAGGGGGGTCACACTCAAAGGCCTGCTATGTGAACGGGGTCACCAATACAGAAGTTTGAGAACCACTGATCTGGATAAATTTAGTCCTGCCTTGAGTGCAAGGGTCTGGACTGGATGACCTCTCAAGGTCCCTTCCAGCTCTATGATTCTATGAACCAAAGGACAGAGAAGAGCAGAATCAAAGGAGTCACTCTGGGGGATTTTCCCTGTCATTGTCCCCAGGCAACTGTCTCAGGTTTACAAAGTTGTTTGATGTTCCAGTCTTTATACAGTCTCTCCTGAAAGGGGGCTCCCTTTCATGTGCTGGGCCTACTTTTAGCTTTTGGCAAGTGTGACCCCGGGGGCTCTGAGACTGGGACTTCTTGCCTCAGCACACCTGTGGCTCCCCAGTGAGTCCGGATGAGTGGATACGCCTCCTAGAGACTGTGAACATAAGAACATAATGACTGTTATGGTCCATCTAGCTCAGTGGCCAATGCCAGATGCTTCAGAGGGAATGAACAGATTAAAACGGGTATTAGAATGATAAGAAAGTGTTTAGTGTTGAGACTTTATTGAATGCTGGTGAGTTGCTGCCTGCATTAATATGACTCGTTGCATTGTGATCCTCTGTGGTTCTGTAAATCACCAGACAGGAGAGAGACTTTACCTGTGGGAAGTGCTGACTGGTAACAGAATGCATTACACCCTAACTCAGGGGTGGGCAAAGTTTTTGGCTCGAGGGCCACATTGGGGATAAAAATTGTGCAGAGGGCCAGGTCGGGAAGCCTGTGCCAACCCCAAAGAGCCTGCCCCTGCCCCTTGTACAACTCCCACCCACTTTCCACCCCCTGACTGCCCCCTCAGACCTCCTGACCCATCCAACCCCCCGCCCCCGCCCTTGTTCAGATAGTCACCTCCAGAGACCCCCCAATCTAACTGCTGCCCCAGAAACCCACCCCCTATCTAAGCCCCCTGCTTTGTTCCCTGATTACCCCCTCCTGAGATCTCCCACCCGAACCACCACCCCCTGGGACCCCACCCCTATCTAAGCCCCCTGTTTTATTCCATGACCACCCCATCCCAATATCCCCCCATGCGAACCCCCAGCCCTGGACCCCACCACCTAACCCCCACCCCTTACCTTATTCAGCCATGTGGTCCTCAACCTGGCACCAGTGCTCCACCCGGCACCCGACCAGGGACCGCGGGGCCCCGTGGCTTCCCAGGCTCAGCTAGGCCCCCACAATTGACCTGGCCTCTGGGCAGGGAGCGCAGAGATGCAGCACACACCAATGTAATCCTAATTCTGACCCACGTGAGCAATGACCATTCATATACTCCTACAACACACCTCTGTGCACCTGGTCATTTTAGATAGTGTCTGTCACTAAAGTACTAGGAGAAATGACAACCGTGGCACAGTGAGTTGCACTGTACAGGAGCTACTGATACCTGTTCTACACTCAGACACTGAGCCTCTCCCCAGAGACAGCTGCACACTTGGTCAATTGACACCTCTTTGCTCCTTTTTACACTTCTTTCATCTTAACTCACCGAAGTTCCAGCTAACATTAAACATTCACTTACCCATCGTTAGGCACACAGACTGCTCTCAGATCCCATCTCACTGCTGACTATCCCCATGGCAAACAGTCCCGTTTCCTCCTGACAACATGCACAGCTCAGTGCAGAAATGATACAGACTGGAAGCTCAAGGGACACATTCAGCTCTTTCCTTTCATCACACACATGGGGGACTCAGACCCAGGTCCTCTCATATCACAACAACACCTTCACCAAGTTGCTCTAATGCCTCTACCTTTCAATGCAGCTACACCTAACACAGTGTGGCTGGACTGCAGGCAGATAGCACCCACTGGCTGTTGCCAGCTCCAGGGGGCAGAGTAAAGGTTGCATCAGTGTGTATATTAGCTCTCTCTTCCCTAGTTTTTAGAATTTTGCTGAACTTGACATTCTGGCAGGAGCAGACTATTACCAGTTGCACTCTACAGACAGCCCCAGGCCTCAGTGAGGTCACTGTTTCCTGCCACCACAAGCCTTCAAACTGCAACAGGGTGCACCAGTGCTGGAGTGGCGCACTAATATAAATTCTACCTATACTACCAGTTTGCACCAGTGCCTAAAACACCAGTGTGGCAGAGACCTTCAGTACCTGAAACAGCAGTACAGTGGTGCTAGAACTGGGATCTATTTCTAGCTCTGTCACGGACAGCCTGGGTGACCTTGGACATGTCAATGTTTCTCCTCCCAACTTTAGTCTCTTTACCCAGCTGCCCACTCACTGGGGTCTCCTCTCTCTCCAGAGCTGCTCACCACTAAAATCTGAGTGGGTGTCACCAGAGCTAAGGTCATTCAGCTCCGGAATAGTCTTATAAAGGTGGCTGTGGAGTCTCTTTGCCTGGAAGTTCATAAGCACAGGTAGGACAAATCTCTGTCAGAGATAATCTACATATACTGGGTCCTGCCTCAGCAGAGAGAGATGGACTTGATGATGTCTTGAGGTCCTGTCCAGCCCTACCTTTCTATCATGCTATGCAATAGATATGTCTAAAACCAGACACAACAGAGCGTCAGGCAAATCAGGAAAATAACAAAAACAATATCCTATAATATAAAATGACAATACAAAGGAAAGGAAAGCAACACAATGCAAACTAACACACCTTAAAGTACACAATGGACAAGAGCTAAGCTCAAAACAACACAAACACAGGCACCAAACATGCCAAGGCAAAACAATACACCATAAAACTATACAACACAATATGAGGCATCACAGTTCCAAATGGCACCATGCCGAACAGTGCAGCATAGAACAGGACACAGCACAAAAGAGAATTATTTCAATGAACACATATGGAAGGGATCTTGACAGGTCATCTACTCAAACCTCCTGTGCTGAGGCAGGACCAAGTATCCCTAGACATTCCCAGACTGGTGCACCTCTAACCTGGTCTTAAAAACCTCCTTAAAGGAAATTCCACAACCTCCCTTGGAAGCCAATGCAATACAAAACAGAGCAAAACAACACTGTACACACACAAACTGGGCTTGGGGTTAAGGGGAGAGGCAGGAACTCGAACAATCTGGGTTCAGTCCCCAGTTTTGTCCCAAATTCTCCAAGCAAATTGGAGCAAATTACTTCAGCTCTCTGAGCCTCAGTTTCCCCATCTGTAAAATGGAGAGCAACCTCCCAACATTTGCCTATTTAGCCTTTGCGCTGTTTGTGGCAAGGACTCTCTGTCACCGTGGGCATGTCTACACTGTGGTTAGACACCAGCGGCTGGCCCGGGCCTGCTGACTTGGGCTCACATGGCTCAGGCTGCAGGACTGTTCATTGTGGTGTAGATGCTCCAGCCCAAGATCTGTCACCCTCCCACCTCACAGGGTCCTACAGCCTGGGTCCAGCCTGAGCCCGGACATAGTGCAATTAAACAGCCCTGTAGCAAGGCAGTGTGGTGCCCCACCGCCCTGCTAGGGGACGAGCCTCCCCAGTTACCAAAGTGGGCAGAGCTAGAAAGGTGTAGCCCCGCCCCCAGAGGTCACCACGGTGACCCAGAAGGGTAAAAGCCTGGAGCCAGAGCTCACTCACAAGGCAGACACCGGAGGACCAGATGCTCCTGGTGGAGCGCCTGACCAGGGAGCCACTGCTGCCCAGCCTCAGCCAGGGGCCTGGCCAAGTCTGCCCTGTGGCCGCTAGCCAGAGGAGGAGTGGCCGGCCCTGCCAAGCGGCTGCTACCCTGAGGAGCTGCCCAGCCTACCCCAAGCCATCTACCCTGAGGGTGAGCCAGACTTACCGCCTGCTGGGTACCCTGAGGAATTCCAGACCTGCCCCCAGACAGCGACCCAGAGGAGCCCATGGAGACGGGGCTCCACCAGGTACCATTGGAGGGGGAGTCTGGAAGCAGCCCAGGGAAGGGTTCAGAGCCCATGTCAGTGTGGTGCAGTCAGGATCCCCACTGACTGCAACGGGCCTTACTCCGCTGCTAGGTCCCTGGGCTGGGGCGCAGTGGAGTGGGTGGGCCTGTGCGCCCCCTGCCACCCTTATCTGTGGGTGGCAATCTCCCCCTCTACCAGACACCTGGACTATAGACTCCACTTGCTGCTCAGACCTGCCTGAGGGTCTGAGCCCTGATGCTGTTGTTGCACCGCCCTGCCTCAGGGCCAGGGCTCTAGACCGCTGTTGCTCAAACCCCGCCTAAGGGCCTGAGCGTGGACTCCTTTGTACGTGTTTGCAGCCCACCCTGCTCAGGGCTGGGGCCTGTGGAACTGCACCCGGGGTATTCCCCAACCCGGCCGGAGATAGGAGCGAGGCAGTGTGGTGCCCCAGCGCCTCGCTCGGGGATGAGCCCTAGTGTCATCCTCCCTACAAGCCCCTTCACCTGGGACCCGTCAGCCTGAGTCAGCTGCCATGGGCCAGCTGTGGGTTTTTAATGGCAGTGTTGACATACTCTTGGTGTCCATTCAGCACCAATCACAACAGGGACCCTGATCTTGGTCAGTGTCTGTGCAGAGCCCTGCACAACAAGGGGCCTGCCAGGGAATTACAGGATCCCTGATTCTGTTTGGGGTCCCTGCAGGAGCTGGAAAAATGTGGGGCCATTATATTTGCCAGGGTCGGTGCAGTGCCCAGTACAGTGGTGAGGTGAGATCTTTGTCAGGGTCAGTCCCATGCCAGGCCCAACTGGGACACAGATCTCAGTCTTGGTCTCTGAAGTGCCAAGCACAATGGAGGTAGCAATGTGGGCAGCAGTCGTGCGCTGCCTGGCACAAGGGGGTCCGTGATCACAGTCTGGATCTCAATATTACCTGGCACAACAGTGGGGTCTGATCTCACTTGGGGTCTCTGCAGCACTTGGCAGAAAGGAGCCCGGATCTCAGTCAGACACCTGGAGAGAAAAATGGGAAGATTTTCAATAATTTGATATCGATCTATCGAATGGCCGTGGGGTCTGGGGACGTGACTCGCAGGCAGGGGTGGGGATGGGGGGGCTGCTGGGTTGAGCAGGGTGGGGGAAGCAGCTGGGACTGTGAAACTTGGGGCTGCACTGTCTCCATGGGGGGCACATTCTGGACCTTCCCAGTCCCTGTTGCCAGCAGAGAAACCCCCCCCAGCCCAGAGGTATCCGGGTCTCAGGCTCCCCCAGCCTCTGCCCATCGACCCTCTTCCCAGTTCAGAAATAACCCGAGGAAACGATTCCCACCCGAACAAGAACAAATCCCTGCAGGGAACAATGGGGGGGGGGGACCCCAGACCTGAGATGTGAACCGGCCACTGGCAAAGTGGGGGGAAAATGGGGTGGGATGGGGGGAGGGGACCAGAGACCTTCTCAGGGGTGGGGGGTAAAGGGGGGGTCACCGTGGATGTGGCTCGTGGGTCACTAGGGAGAAAGTGGGCAGGACGGGGGGGTCCCCAGGGCGGGGGGGTCAGCGGTAAATCCGAGGGGATCTCAGCGCCCCCGCCCCTCGGGGGTCACCTGCTCTTCCCCCCCATGTCCGGGCTGATCAGACATTTTGCACCCACCCCTTTCCCCGGGTCCCCCCCGCCCGGTCTCACTCTCCCCCCCCCGCGCAGGGACCCCGGGGGCTGGTCCCCTCCCCCCGCAGGGCAGAGCCTCGCGCCCCTACCTGGAGGCTCCAACGGCCCCGCGCGGCCCGGCTCCTCGCTCCTCGCTCCCCCCCCCGCTCAACGTCATTTCCGGTCCCGGGAGAGTCGGGAACTACATCTCCCAGCCTGCCCCGGGGCCTTCTCCCGCCTCCCAGGGTCTCAGGGGCTGTCACGGCGCGTCAGACCCCGCCCAGCTGACTGACCCGCTGTCGCATCCCTGAGCTGTGCTGGGGCAGGACCCTTATTAACCCCTCTGCGCCCGGCCGCACCAGCGAGTGAGAGACCCGGGGGGGGGGGGGAAGAGACTCTCGGCCCCGCGAACCGGATCCGGGCCCGCGGGGATGGGGGGGCTGAGACTGGGGCCGGTGGGGGGGTCCCCTGTGGTGTGGGGGGAGGGGGGTGTCGGGCGGGGGGGTCCCCTGTGGGTTGGAGGGAGGGGGGTGTCGGGCGGGGGGGTGTCGGGCAGGGGGGTCCCCTGTGGGTTGGAGGGAGGGGGGTGTCGGGCGGGGGGGTCCCCTGTGGGGCGGGGGGAGGGGCGTGTCGGGCGGGGGGGTCCCCTGTGGGGCGGGGGGAGGGGGGTGTCGGGCAGGGGGGTGTCGGGCAGGGGGGTCCCCTGTGGGTTGGAGGGAGGGGGGTGTCGGGCGGGGGGGTCCCCTGTGGGGCGGGGGGAGGGGCGTGTCGGGCGGGGGGGTCCCCTGTGGGGCGGGGGGAGGGGGGTGTCGGGCGGGGGTCCCCTGTGGGGCGGGGGCAGGGGGGTGTCGGGCAGGGGGGGTCCCCTGTGGGGAGGGGGTGTCAGACGGGGAAAGTCAGTGGGACGCGGGGGGGGGGTTTGAACTGTCCCTCTGTAGCCTGGAAATCCCGGGGGGGGAAGCGGCGGGTGGGTGGGGGAGTTAATTGGATCCGGTCCCTGTTGGTGCCACTCACCTCCCACCCCCCAATACAAATTCTCTCCAGTGCCCCCATTTTCTCTCCGTATCTGACACGTGGCTGTAAAACCTGGGGAGATTCCCCCCTTTTCCCCCCAGTGATCAGCTCGCTCCTCTCTCCTCATTCCCCCTGGTCTCTCCGTGATCCTCAAATGTCCATTTCAAATCCCTTCCCATGTGGGGGATTTTCCCTCCCATGTTATCTGCAGGGATTAGTCCTTGTACAGATCAGGTGGGAAATTGTTGCCCTGAGTTATTCCCCAAAACATGGCTGCCCCTGGATGGGGGATGGGCTGAGATGTCTGTTCTCTGCCAGGGCGGGGAAGGGAGGTGCAGGTGTCCCCCATGGGGACTGTCCAGACCCCAGTTTCCCCAATCTCACTTGCTGCTCCCAAACTGCCAGTACATTTGCCCCCAGCCGGTCACCTGCCCATCCCCCACTGCTGCCATCTTCCTTAGTCCAGGGAGCCTGCCAGTTCCCTTGCCCTCTTAAAACAGCTCCCCAAATTGTTCCCTATGGCCCATGTGAATGGTGGGGGTGGGGTGGAGAAACCATCACTTCGTGTTTATGTATTGGAAAGTAACATAAAATCCGGTCCAAGAGTCCCCCTTTTCCACTGGTTATTTAATAGCAGTATAAAATCTTGGTGTTAAATATGAGGAGATATACCTATCTCATAGAGCTGGAAGGATCTTGAAAGGTCAGTGAATCCAGTCCCCTGCCTACACTAGCAGGACCAAGTACTGTTCCCTGATAGATTTTTTGCCCAAGATCCCTAAATAGCCCCCTCAAGGATTGAACTCACAATCCTGGGTTTAGCAGGCTAATGCTCAAACCACTGAGCTATCCCTCCCGCAGCTCATGTTATCAAATCTCCTTTGTGCCACATATTCTTGGCAAAGATTGATATAAAATACCCTAAATCAGTGGTCCAACTTTTTTGGGCCAATACCACATTCCTGTGCTATACTGTGTCCTCTCACACTTGACGCATGTCTGCCGAAAGGCCTCCGAAGTGTCTGGTTTTGGCGGCACTGCAGCATTTGTCGCTGTGTCTTCCAAAATGTTGGCACAGTGGAAGCAGGCACTTCATTTTTTTTTGGCAGACATACTACCACAGGTGCACATAAATGCCCCAGCAGGCACCATGGCACCCACAGGCATTGCCCACCGGCAATGGTCCCGCGTTGGGGACCATTGCCCTAAAGATTTGCCCCCTTCTCTCTAGTTGTCTATTTCTAATTGAGTATGTCCTGTGATTTTTTCCCTGTCCCTCTAATTATAAAAAACTAAGAGAATCTCAGATTTACCCCTTTTCTCAGATTTTTTAACATGGATATAAAATGTTTTCAAATGTTGCCCATTTCCTCTCTATTCATTTAACAAATATTGATGTGAAACACTCAGGTTTTACCTCATAACAACTAATTCAGCTTCCTGGATCAGATGCTGAAGCCTCCATTGTGATCTGGAAGACCAGGCGTAGCTGCTGCTCCCCCAGTGGAAGGTCTGTGCTGGGAAGTGACCTTAATTAAAGTGGCTTCTCTGCTTAGCCCAGGTGATGACTTTCTCTAGCCCAGTGGTCTGCAAACTGGGGTGCGTACACCCCCAGGGGTGTGTGAGACAACCCACAGGGGTGCACGGTGCCCCGGCTCTCAGAGCAGAGTGCCACAGCGGGCCCCGGCCATGGGAGCTGGACACCGTGGCGAAGACCCGGCCCAGCACCGGTAACTACAGAGTGGCAAAGACCCAACCAGGATCCGTGGCTGACACCTGGCCTGGCCCCGCTGAAAGAGCTGGGTGCAGTGGGACCGGCCCCAAGGGGGCAATTAGGGGACAAGGAGGGGAGGTTCTGAGGGGGGCAGTCAGGGGAAGTGGGAGGGAATGGATGGGGGTGGGGCTAGGGCAGGGCAGGGGTGAAGCTTCCCTCATGGGGGTGCTGGCTCAATTTTTTTTCTACTAGGGGTGTGCAGTCCAAAAAAGTTTGGAGACCCCTGCTCTAGCTGGTACTAGCCTCCTAGGGAAGACCTGGGCTCTGTTAATATAAATTCTGAGCCACAGATGTCAATTACCTGCCTGTTCCTTGCCCATTTCTGCTCCCATTAGCAATTTCCAGGAGAAAATCCAGCCATGAGGGAACAAAGAAGCCAGGAATGGGATTTTCCCAGTGAGAGGGGATGGGGAAGGAGAGACTGAAAGGGTCAGTGGGAGAAATGAGAGGGGAGAGAGATTTCCAGCTCTCTACTCCACCCAGACACATGTATTGCAGCATCCCTGGGCAGAATCACTTTCCAGTGAACAAGAAAAGGATCAGACAGAGGAAAACCCAGTTCCTGACTCCATATCCCCCTTGATGGGGTGTGGCTGCCGTGGGGTCAGTGTCTGAGGGAATCCCCCACAGTGACTCCTTTGTTTATGCCAGGGGTTCTCAAAGTGGGGGTTGCGGGCCACTTTTGTGGGGGTCACCAGACCCTCCCCCAGTAACTCCCTGCTGCGGGATCTCCGGAGCTGCCGCCGGCTGCCCGAGCAGCCACGATCACCAGGGCCGCCGGCGGCTGCGATCTCCGGAGCCGCGATACCTGGGCAGCGACGAGTCCCGAGCCCCGGCGGCTGCTCAAGCCCCAAGCCCCGGTTCGTCAAGGTATTTTTTGGGGGGGGTTGTAATTTGGCAGCTTTTCGGCGGAGGGGTCATGAGGGGCCGCCGGGGTAGAAAAAGGGGTCGCAGTCTCACAAAGTTTGAGAACCGCTGGTTTATGCTCTATTCTAGCATTGTGTTCAGAGACTTTGTTACAGGATGGGGGGAAGGAGGAAAAGGGGTTAAAAATCTGTCTGTGGACTTAGCTGGGCTGGAGATGCCAGGTCTACACTGTAATAAAGAGATGAAGCATTTTCCCAGCATGGGAGACTCTAGGACAGGGGTGGGCAAACTATGGCCTGCAGGCCACATCCAGCCCACAACACCCTCCTGTCCAGCCCCCCGTCGGGGAGGCTTCCCCCTGCCCCTTCCCCAGAGCTGTGCTTCCTGGGCACCACTGCAGGGCTGGGGCTGCAGGTTCCCCCCTCCCCCAGAGACCCACCAAGCATCTATGGGGTGGTGGTTGAGGGAGCAGTTAGTGAGCAGGATGGGTTGGTTAGTGGATGGGGTTTCAGGGTGGCGGTTAGGGGGTGGGAGGGTGGATAGGGGTTTGGGCACTCGGGACAGGGAGCAGGGGGAATTGGGTAGGGGTGGGTCCTGGGGGTGGTTAGGGTCCTCTAGAAGGGGCAGTCAGTTCACAAGGTGGGAAGGTTGTTGGATGGTTTGGGGATTCTGAGGGGGCAGTCGGGGGTGGGAAGTGGGAAGGGCCCTCCATATAATTTTGAAAATTAGATGTGGCCCTTGGGCCAAAAAGTTTGTCCAACCTGCTCTAGGATGTCTGTCTGCAGGGAAAGGGCCTGGGGGAATCTTGACATGACACTTAGGAAATCCTGTTCTGAAACCTCCACAACTCCCCTTCTCACCCTGCCAGGCTGCAGAATGACGTCCCTGTTTGCCTCCAGTTCAGCCCAACCTCCCACGCGACACGGGAGAGAAATGGCTGCAGAGGAGCCAGTTCAGGTAGGGATTATCAGGGGGTTGTTGGTGGGCTCCTGAAGGAGGGAGGGGACAGAAAATACACCAGAGATGAGAAGGTTTTGCACAGTCTGGTTTGGAGGTTGTAGCAGGGCAGGAAATGCAGAGGGTGGAGAAAGGGAGGAGGACAGGGTGTGACAAACCAGCTGGGAGTTGTGTAATAAGTGGCCTAGATTCTAGGAACAGACCTATGAAGTTCGGAGGATGAAATACCCTCATTTATTGAATAGAAAATAATCCACCGACAGGGGCTAGGAAAACAGACAAGACTCCCAGTGCTGGAGCCTGACCCAACTAGTCAGCAGCTGCTGTGAGATAGGAAGGGGGCACTGTAACGGGGTCACTCACCCGGCGGCGCCCCCATCTGGCCATCATGGGAATTAGCTCTTTGACCCCTGGAGCACCCCCTGCCGGCCAACGTCTGCTTCTCCACTCAGGCCCCATGTCCCTCCTGGACCTTGGAGCCCCTTGCTTAGGGTGCTGCACCCCTGCAGTACCCCCCCTGGTCTTAGGGTCCCCCTCCTGGGAATCCACCACCCACTATCCCCAACTTGCCTCAGAGTGTGCCACTGTCAGTCACTACTTGCCCCCGCTCACTGGGGCGGACTGCAGTATCATGGCTTCTCATCCCAGGCAAGGAGTGTTGGCCTGCTGCTGCTATCTCCAGCCCTAGGCTGCCCCCTGCAACCCTGGTAGTTCTGGGTCGGACCTTGTATCAGGCCCGGAGGGCTGGGGCTCTTGGCTAGAGCCTGCCCAGCTCCCTCTGCCCTGCCCTGCCCTTGCTCCTGCCCTTGCTCCTGCCCTTGCTCCTGCTCCTGCTCCTGCTCCTGCTCCTGCTCCTGCTCCTGCTCCTGCTCTGCCCTAACCCAGGTACCTAGCTTCAGCTCCTGCAGCTAGGCCTGTCTCCCTCTGAATGCAGGGGAGATTCCCCATTTCTCTGTCTCCCAGCCCTTATATCCTGGCTGGGAGTGTTTGGGGTGTGGCCACACAGCTGAGCTCAAACTCCCAATCAGCCTGGGAGTTTGCAGGCTAGCTTCCCAGGCTATTTCAAACCCCTTTTGGGGCTTTTCCAGCCCCTTCCAGTAGGGGGTGGGTGGTCACCCCGCCACAGGCACCCACCAGTCAGACTTAGGGGAGATTCCCCTCCCTTCATATCCAGCTCTTCACAATGAGGAGGGTGTTGGGCTTCCTACCAGGGAGCTGTCCCTGCCCCTACCCCCTGCTAGAGGCTCCATCTCCTGTGTCAGTCAGTGGTTAGTAGGAGTGTGATGGATCTGCGGGGAGGGGCTCTCTCTTCATCCCCTTACCATGGTATTTCCTGGATGCTGTGAGTGGGGTGGGAGTGGGACTCTGTTAACTGTGATCTACCCAAAGTTTCCATTTCATTGGGAGTGTGAATGGGCAGCAGGTCCTGAGTGTTGGACTCTTGCTCTTTCAGGGGCTGGTGTCCTTCGAGGAGGTGGCTGTGTATTTCACCAGGGAAGAGTGGGCTCTGCTGGACCCCACTCAGAGAGCCCTCTACAGGGATGTCATGCAGGAAAACTATGAGAATGTGACCTCGCTGGGTAAGTAGTTTTGTTCCCTCAATTATTAGAAGCTTGTGGGGTTTCTAAAGAACCTGAGTAGTAATAACTTCACACCTTTGTTCATCTTACAAGTTTTGACAAGTTTTCTTCCCCCCCCTTTTTGCCTCATTTCCCACCCCCTAGAATAATTTTGGACATGTGCCTTTTTGATGCCATCAGTCATTTTAAAATTGCATTTCATGTCTCCTTATTGGCTAGATTAGTAACTTGAGCTTTCATGCCTTTTCCTCATTAGAAGAGGAAAATATTCCACCTGTAAAATTCTAACTTGAGTAAATAGGTGGATGACTCATGCATGGCTTGTGTGACAGTCAGATGAGCTCCTCTTTTGATACGAGAGCACATAATGTTTCCATTCAGGACCCCACAGGGGAAGGGAGAACAGAACTCTGGGATGGGAGGAGAAGGGGGAGTAGATAACTCTGGGGTGCCAGGCCATGGGGAGGCTCTGTGCAGGATTAGAGCTAAGAAGTGGCAGGGAAGGAGGAGGTAGTGAGAGATGAGCAGGGAACACAAGGAACTCCCAAGGTGCTGGGTTGTGGTGCTGGCTGAGAAAATTGGAAGAAGGGGAGGGGAGTATGGAGGAGGGAAACCCAGGAGGCTTGGTGGATCAGTGGGAGGGAGGAGAAGTTTGGGGATGTAGAGCTGTGGGGGATCCCAGACCTGTAACCCTGAATCCCTACCAAAGCCTTATTTCTTTAAAGCCTGCACTCCAGTTTTATTACTGTTCAGCTTCATTTCATTATTCATTTCCCCCAAAATATTATTATTTGAACTCTTGATCTCCAATCCCACTCATTACCTCTGCCCTATGTAATCTCCCCATCTCTATACATGGCGACCCTGGCCACCAATCCTGAGTCCTTGCTGCATTCCTCCCTCCCACAGCACGGGCAGTACCCAGACACAAATGGTCACTTTAATGATGTCACAGGGGGGTAGTATAGTCTTATAATTTCTACACATATGTATTGGGGTACAACTTGCCCTTGTACAAGGCTACTCAAAGTTAATTGAGAAGATGAATTTTGGTGAAACACACACAAACTTGATTTAATATAGACCGTTATTGTTGAAATAATAATCAAGGATCAGTAAACATAACATTAGACTAAGATAAGTATAGTAAACAGGGTCCTGCACTGTGCATATTTACACTAGCACCCACTGGAAACAAAGATCAAGGGGCAAGGGACCCAATCAGAAGGGAGATCTTGCTTCAGTTTACACTGTCTCGGGAACCCGGAAAAATGGTAACTAGGAGAGGTAATTTATCTGAATCCTTATGGTAGTAGGATGGCTCTATCCAGTGGTTCTCAAACTTTTTGTAGTGGTGACCCCTTTCCCACACCGAGCCTCTAAGCACAACCCCCCCAGGGGTCAGGCGGGTGGGCGTGCCTGCAGCCCACTGCAGCAGGGGCTGGGATGGGGGGTGCCAGCAGCCCCCCAGGACAGGGTCGGGATTGAAGGGGGTTCCAGAAGCCCCCCGAGGCCAGTGAGGGGGTTTCCATCAGCCCCACAGAGGCTCTGGCAGCCCAACATGGCAGGGGCTAGGCTCACGGGGGCGCCGGAAGCCCACCTCTGCAGGGGCCGGGTCGGGCATGTGACAGTGCCATCAGCCTGCCGCAGCAGGAGCCAGGGTCCGGACTGGGCTCATGGGGCTGCCAGCAGCCCACCACGGTGGGAGCTGGGACTGGGCTCACGGGGCCACCAGCAGCCCGCTGCGGCAGGAGCCGTGGCCAGGACCAGCCTTATCGGGGTGCTGGCAGCCCTCTGCGGCAGGGGCACGGGCTGCCTGCAGCAGCAGGGGCCGGATGCCAGCAACCTGCAGCAGCAGCATTGTTTGGGGTCAGCTGCTGGAAGCAGGGGCTCGTGACCCCCACAGAACTGGCTCGCGACCCCCAGACAGGTTCTGACCCCCACTTTGAGAACCAATGCTCTATACCATATCTGTTCTTTTACTCTTTTGACAGTAATGTCAATAGCTGCCTCAACCTATATGTGGCCTTTGGGAAGTCCATAATTGAGCATTAATACTCATGATTTACATCACTTATTTATTAATAATTCCAATATATGAATGTGATCCAATTGCTGAGATACTGCATAGCAACCTAATTGCTGAAGCCCACCCCAAACTTCCTTCTTTCAGAATCCTGTGGCATATTGCACCTGTTTTTGGTTACTCGTTAGTCTCTCAAAATGTGGGTGCAAAATAGCTGACCTGGGATTCTCTCCTTAGGCCTGTTCGGGTAAATCCCAGACTGTAGCATAATTACTCCCACAAAGCCTCAACCTAATATAAGGTTTTTAACTATAGCAAGCTAAGGAAATGTCTATGCTACCGTTGTAAGTTGACCTATGCTATGCAACTCCAGCTATGTGAGTAACATGGCTGGAGTGGACATACCTTAGGTTGAGATGCCACAAGGTGTACACTGTGGGAGGTCAATCGGAGAGCATTGGGGTAGAGTCAGGGAGAGTACAGGGGTTGACTGGAGAGTAATCTGCAGTTGATTTGGTGGGTCTTTACTAGAACTTCTAAATTGACCACTGGTGGATTGATCTCAGAGTGTAGTGTGGACCTGCCCTTAATAACCCATTCATCCCCTTGTCCCTCCATGTTTATTCCAAGCTAATAAGCAATACTCTGATCATGACATTTTACCTCTAGAGAGTATAAAATTGCCCACAATACACGTGACTAAATCATAGATCATAAAATCAGGTCGGGGTCAACAAGAGTGAGAGTTTGGAGAGTCTTATCCCCCCTCTTCCCATCCTCAGCAGCCACAGGATGTCTTCCCTCCAGGCTCCTTTCATCTTTGAGCCTGTCCATCTTGAGGTTTTGTGGCCCAGTTCTTGTTTCTTACATTCTCCTTTTCCAGAAGAATTAGAGGTGGTTGCTCCTGAATATTAGTGTTTAATTCCCCAGCATTCTCCACACATTGGGGGAGTTTAATTCTCCCTCCCATTACACCTGAGTCACTAGATTTCCTAATTCTCCCCAAAAGTGCTTTTGCAATGTCATAGTTCTGAGGTAGCTAAGCCTTTGACCTGCTTCCATGGTCTGCTCAAGGAATGTCCTCTCGGGTATCAGGCCTCTAGCCAGCCCCTCTCTATGGGTGGAGACCCACAGACCTCTCCTTTTTGACCAGGGTTTGAGGATTGCAGCTTGTCCAGTGTGTTCACTGGATTAACATCCAGTTCCTGTGCTTTGCTTTCTCTCCAAGACCTGTGAGCAGAGTGTGTGTGATAGAGGTGGGAGTTTTGGTGATACAGTAACTCCTCACTTAAAGTCATCCCAGTTAACGTTGTTACATTGCTGATCAAACAGGGAACATGCTCATTTAAAGCAATTGTGCAATGCTCCCTTCTAACGTGGTTTGGCAGCCTCCTGCTTTGTCCACTCCCAGCTAGCTGCTGAGGGCTTGTAATCAGGGTGGACTCCTTCCCCCCTCACTGCCATGTGCTGCTCCTGCCCTCTGCCTTGGAGCTGCTCCTGGGGGCCTCCTGCTTGCTGTGCATGGGGAGAAGGGGGAAGGCTAATGTCAGGGTGTCCCCCTCCCCACTACTGCTGCTTCTCGCTTATCCCCTCCATATAGAGCAGGGTGGGGACATGGACAGAGAGAGAGAGAGTGAGCTTGGGGCAGCAGCTGCTGTCTCAACTTCCTGATCCACTTCAAAAGACAATGCTATAAGAGTGGGGTCCGTTTACTTAAAGGAGCAGTGTGCATCTCTCTCACACAAGATGTGGGTCTGTTTCTGTCTGCTATGCTGTCCCTTCTCCCTCTCCATTTGTGCTGCCTTCTTGAGTGTGAGAGGCTACATTAACAACAATTTGTTAACCCTTGAGGGCTCAGCTGAGTTCTAGTTCATCATTTAATAACAAGGCATTCCCTGGATAATACCATTCTTCCACCCAACCAAGCTACACAATCAGCATTGCTGTGAACAGTATTAAATTGCTTGTTTAAAACATATAGTGTGTATATATTATCTAGTTTTTTGGTCTGGTGAAAAAAAATTCCTGGAACCTCACCCCTGCCCCCCATTTACATTCATTCTTATGAGAAAATTGGATTCGCTTAACATCATTTCACTTAAAGTTGCATTTTTCAGGACCATAACTAAAATGTTAAGTGAGGAGTTACTGTACTTCTATGTTGCTGATATATACCTCAGATTCCCTCTGATTGGTATTGCTATGATTAGAAAGAGCAGGAAACATGAGGTGTTTTGTCATGTACCTGTCATGGGGTGATATGAATGGGTCATTAAGGACTGGATGGGAGCAGCCTACATCAATGGAATACATAAGAGAGACAAGGGAATAATTGTCACCTGACCGTGGGAGGATCTCCGCTTGGCTGAGTGAAGCAGACATGAACTTGTTATGTTTTTGGGAGCAGGGAGAACTGGGCTCGCAGCTACAGGGATCTCTACCAGAGCAAAGGCAAATGGACAGGCAGAGTGAAAGGAAACCAAACTGTTTTCTACAGCAGCATGGCTCAGGGACGATGGCCAGTATGAATTGTCGTCTTTGTTCTTCTGTGCTAATCTAAGGACTTTTCAATGCTGTGTTTTGGTTGATTATTCCTGCTATGTTTAAAAAGTCTGCCTGGTGTCACAGCAAAAACTTGCTCTGTGCATTGAATGAGGATCAGTCTCTGAACAGGAGTGTCATTCAGCTGGGCCTGCTGGCAGATCTCACAGGTTCACATAGGAGTGTTGAAGACAGAGGCTCAATGTCAGGTGTTGAAGTTGCATGATCTATCCTTGTGGAAGAGTGGGAACCATTGGGGGTTTAGTGCACTCAAGGGGCACCTCCCAATGACAGGTTTAAAGCCAGGGTATTGCATAGACACTATGGTCTACGACAGTGTCAATGTGCCTTGTGGGGAAAAGATATAAAACTGACACATCCCAGAGCAGGTGCAAGCGCCGTCCACTCTGCAGCACGATGAGGAAGCCCCGTGTCCCACTGCAAAGTGCCCCGCCTCCCCAGGGAAAACTCCACAGTGGTTTTTCTGAGTCCAGACTTCTTTGAGGAGGGAAGAAATTGGCAGCAAGTCTCAATAGCAGCCAGCACCCACCCTCTGCCCTGTGTCCTGGGGAGAAGTCAGGTGTCTCCAGGCAGAAATCTGGGGGTTGTGACTCTGCATGCCCCCACCCACCCTCTTCAGCAATTCCAGATATGAAGGGTGATTCCAGAAATGAAGAGTAATTTTGGAGGAAAATTTGGGACCCAAGTGTGAGTGCCAAGTCATGACCAATTGCTTCCTATTGGGCAATTAGAGCCCAAACCTGGGCTTTCTTCACCTCTATGGCAAACCAAACCAGCCAACCAGAAAAGACTTTGATTTGGCCCCACTGGCTAGCCACAAGTCACACAAGCAATTCCCTTAGACACTCCACTTTCCCTGTATCACCACCAGCACCCACCTGTCCTGGGGACCAATGGTTATGAAAACCAATCCCCCAAATAAAGAAAACGGTTCTCCCCAATTCCAAAGAATCAGGCCCCAGACCCAGGTTGATTTACAAATCAGATCTTGCCCACAAATCACACTGTTGCCAATCCTTTAGAATCTAAAATGTAAAGGTTTATTATACAAGGAGAAAGGTCTAGGTGAGGGTTAGGAATGGTTAAAAGAAATCAATTACATGCAGTAATGGCAAAGTTTTTGGTTTAGGCTTGCATCAGTGGTACAATAAACTGCAGGTTCAAATCAAAGTCTCTGGAATACATCCATGTGGATTGCCACGGACTCGCAGAGGCAAAAAAAAATGCAGGCCTGTTATTTACCAGGCTGCACGTGGCACTAGACTATATTGGTAAGGGATGCAAGGAGAGTGTGGGTCAGGATGCGAGCTGCAGACACACACACACAACTAAAATTAATCAATTTAAAATTTATTGGGGATAATTACAAGGGGTAAGGGAGCAGTTTTTTGATTAACTAATAGACTTAATGAAACTTAAAACACACAATGACTAAAATACATAGTAACAATATTTATAAACAAAGATACAGCATTTAGTAATACTCGATACTTACGAATACAAACCAACGCATAACGACCGGTAAATGTAAAAACTCTGTTTGAAAATATGTGAGCTGAGAGAGAGACTTAGAGGTGATCAAGCTCGGTTACGGGGGTACAGGACAGGATACACAGGATTTGTTTTTGTTTCTCCTCTCCCTGTCTGCACATGGCAGGCAGATCCATAAGTACCAACTATGACATCACAAAAGTGTCATAGGGGAGTGGACCTAAAACTTGTTTGTGTTCGTTTCTGATTGGTACAAGCAACGTTCACACCAAATAGGGGAGCAGGTGCCTCAAAGTCTGGCTTTGCCCCCAAAAGGTGAGGAAATGCACATTGTTTTAGAATGCGTGCAAACTGAATGACAAAAGAAGAGGCCAGGGCAATACCGGTATGGGCAAGTTCACAGGATGCAGACAGAAATGATCTGAACAATCCACAACATGTATGGGTCATTCAGTCCTTTGTTCCAAGCTTCTGTGTCTAGCAAAGTCCCATGCAGAGGTAAGAAGAAGACTGAAGAAAGCTGAAAACTGAAGACAAGATGGAGGGGCTGCAGCAGCATTTTTATAGTTTTCCCCGGGTGCAAGAACCTCTTTGTTCCTGCTGTGAAAAGTCCAGCCCCATGGAGTTCTGGAGTCACATGAGTACATCACATGGCCATGCATGACTAAGGATTTTCAGGTGCAGCCATTACCCACCATCTACCTTGCATGTCCTCTGACAGACTTCTCATGTAGATTGTAGCATCCCAATTTCCCAAAGGGTCCATAGTATAGCTGATGGTTCTTAATGGGCCATCAAGCAGGCCAGGCTGAGCTACTAGCAACTTGTCTGGGATTTCACCCAGAAGCAAAGCATAAGTTTGAAATACAAACACTATATAGCCAACATTGATAACTTCAACTACAAAAATGATACACCCATACAGATAGTATAATCGTAATCAGCAAACCATAACCAGGTCATAGACACCTTATATGGCCCTCTTTACATAAGATTTGGTGCCCCTTGGTTGCACCAATGATCTATATGATCCCAAACAATCTCAGTAATGTGAGAAAGGGTGATTCCAGAAATGAAGAGTAATTTCAGGGAAAAATGCAGTATTCGCAGTGATTTCCAGAAAACACTGGCCCTAATCATAACATTAATTACAGTAGTGTCAAGATATATACATGTTGATCAGATCTGTCACTCTTCTTTCACATAGTTCACTCTGCTGGTGCTTTCTACTTCCTCCATTCTGTGTCTGTCTTGTCTATTTAGATTGTAAATTCTTCAGGACATGGGCCATCTACTATTCTGGGTTTTGTTCTGTGCCTAGCACAATGGGGACCCATGTTTAGTTGGTCCTTAGGCACTAAGGTAATGAATACGATTTATAATATGTGGCAAATTGCTGGTCACTATTATGATGGATCCCACACTTTCTCTTGTGGGGGTTCAGGGAGCCATTTCTTGCCCCCTGAAAAGGGTATTAACTGCCTCACTAGTATCCTAGAGGAGGAGGAGTAGAGAGGGAGGGACCAGGACCCACCCTCTACTCCGGGTACCAGCCCAGAGGCCCTGAGGATAGCAGTAAACCACCTGAATTAGCTATTCTTTCCCTTGGGCTACTTCCCTCTCCTATCCTTCAGCTTGTGGGGCTTCCTGCCCTCTCTTTACACAAGCCAGGTGTCTCTTTACCTAGGGTCTGGGTGGTCTCGGTTCCAAACTCTCCTCCAAACTGCTCTCTACTCCAACTCCTCCAACCTGCTCACTGCTCCAACTCCTTCCAATTGCCGGGTTGAAGCAGGGGTTTTCATATTGTGACCGGCTCCTGGTGCTTTAATTGGCTCTAGTTGCCTTAATTGGCTCCAGGTGCTCCAACCAACTTCTAGAAAACTTGCTTCCCGCAAAAGGAATAAGGCTTCCCTCTAACACTCTCCTGTTGCCCACTGGCCATGCTATATCACAAATAATAACTCTCCTGACACTCTGAGCCACAGAAGCTGGCCTTGGGATGTTTCTACTTAAAAATGAGCTGGGGTTAAAACCATGGAATATTCCTTGTGATAAGTATCCCACAAATTCCATGAACCTTCCTTGTTTTCTTTGCCTTCAGCAGGGTTTCCTGTTTCCAAACCTGATGTGATCTCACAGCTGGAACGAGGAGAAGAGCCGTGGGTCTCAGACCTCTATAGCTCTCAGAAAAAAGTGCTCCCAAGAGCTGCCTGCACAGGTGGGACGTTGGTTAACCAAATCAAAAACTGTCCATGTATTCAGAAAACATTTGGGATGCCCTCCAAAGACCCTGTGACTGCTCCAAGTTCAGGATTGTTCCCTGCAGATGTGGAATCATTAGGCAGATGTCACTCATGGCTTCCCACCTATCCTGACTGACAGTTGACAGCAGGTCCCTTCTCAATCTCACTTTCCCCTGAGATTTCTGATGAGATTCACAGCCAGAACTGCTCCCTTCCTCTCTCTCCTCTGGAGAAGGTTTTGGGGAAAATCAGCTCCTCATAGGTTTGCTGTCTCCCACACATACTTCGGTTTGTTCCATTCCTCTCTCTGAGATTTATTTTCTCTCATGCAGGGAGTGACCTATGTCTGGATTCTCTCTGTCTCCCATCAGTAGATGGGATGGTGAGTGAGAGCAAGGAGACACCCAAGCAGGAAGATCCTGAGCAAGTAGAACCACATGGAACATTATCAAGAAGATCCAAAGGGAATGATTCTGGGAATTGTACCCTCCGAGAGAAACCAAAAGTCTGTAAAACTCAGCACAGGCCAGAGGAAAACAACAGTAGCCACTCAGACCTTATTATACATGAGAGCATCAACTTGGAAGAGACAAATTACACATGCCATGAGTATGGGAAAAGCTTCAATGGGAACTCTGACCTTCTCACACATCAGAGAATCCACAGGGGACAGAAATCCTACCCATGCTCTGAGTGTGGGAAAAGCTTCAGTCAGAGCTCAAACCTTATCAGACATAGGAGAATCCATATAGGTGAGAAACCTTTTAAATGCTCTGAGTGTGGGAAAAGCTTCACTCAGAGAGCAAACCTTCTCACACATCAGAGAATCCACAGGGGAGAGAAATCCTACCTATGCTCTGAGTGTGGGAAAAGCTTCAGTCAGAGCTCAAACCTTATCAGACATAGGAGAATCCATACAGGTGAGAAACATTTTAAATGCTCTGAGTGTGGTGAATGCTTCACTTGGAGCACAGACCTTATCAGACATAAGAAAATCCATACAGGTGAGAAACCTTTTAAATGCTCTGAGTGTGGGAAATGCTTCACTTGGAGCGCACAGCTTATCACACATAGGAGAATCCATACAGGTGAGAAACCTTTTAAATGCTCTGAGTGTGGGAAAAGCTTCACTCAGAGCGCACACCTTATCACACATCAGAGAATCCACAGGGGAGAGAAATCCTACCCATGCTCTGAGTGTGGGAAAAGCTTCAGTCAGAGCTCAAACCTTATCAGACATAGGAGAAGCCATACAGGTGAGAAACCTTTTAAATGCTCTGAGTGCAGGAAAAGCTTCGCTCGGAGCGCACACCTTATCACACATAGGAGAATCCATACATATGAGAAACCTTTTAAATGCTCTGAGTGTGGTAAATGCTTCACTTGGAGCACAGACCTTATCAGACATAAGAAAATCCATATAGGTGAGAAACCTGTTAAATGCTCTGAGTGTGGGAAATGCTTCACTTGGGGTGCACAGCTTATCAGACATAGGAGAATCCATACAGGTGAGAAACCTTTTGAATGCTCTGAGTGTGGGAAAAGCTTCAATTACAGATCAAACCTTATCACACATCAGAGAATCCATACAGGTGAGAAACCTTTTGAATGCTTGGAGTGTGGGAAAAGCTTCAGTCAGAGCTCAGCCCTTAACAGACACAGGAAAATCCACAAAGGCCAGTGTTAGGACCGGAAGACATTGTGACGGGCAATCACTAGGAAGTGCAGTTACGCTTCTAAGTCAACTCCAGGAGAGTGCATAATGGTGGTATTATCTGAGAATGACCTTGCTGTTATCTGTGTGTTTGGGAACCAGTTCCCAGCTGCATGAGTGTTTACCCCGTCTGTGTGAGAATGAATGCGTGGGAAACCAAATGGGGAAACTAAGGCAGGACTGCGTAACCAACAAGTGCTGACCAATCAGTTTGTTGCTTGCTATTAATGAGATGAGTATGTATGAGATGCAAATGAGCATGGGTATATCTGTGCTGACACACCTCTTTGGGTTGGGCTTCCTCTTTGGGCTTCTCTGGACATCGCCCAGGCGTGTCAGTCATCTTGTATTGCGGCTGTGCTGGCAGATAAGCCCCCCAGCACAAAATGCCGCCCCCTCCAATAAACTCACCACTTTCCAACTAGCCACCTGTGTGAGGCCTCATTTCTCTCGGCAATGAGATAAGCCCCCTGCAACAGCCAGAAACCTTTTGAATGTTCTGTGTGTGGTAAATGCTTCAGTCGGAGGGCACATCTTATCAGACATAGGAAAATCCATACCAGAGAGAAACCCTACACCAGTGGTCCCCAACCTTTTTGTGGCTAATAGCGCATTCATGTTTTTAGAAGTGTGGTGGGCACCACAATTTTTCAAGGCTTATTTTTTAATTGTACATTAAATAATACTAAAAGCATCATATTTAATATTATGTAATATATGAATCCATAAGATAAAAATAATAATTTTACATGTAAAAGGTATTAATTAAATTATTCAGCAATTTCTCTTTCATCTTACCATGTGAATTTGCTCTTTTTTATCTACCTGTAAGAAAAATTAAGGAGTTTTTACAAAATAAATATAAACAGTTTTCATCATATTTTAAAAAAGTAAAACATTGTTGAACTTCTGGTCCAAATACATTTGCTATTCTTACTTTAACATAGAGAGCCAGTTATGGTTAATTAAAAAATATTCTTTGTATTGTTACTTGTTTCTGGATTTCAATGAACAAATATGAAAAAAAGTTAAACACCAGTTAATCATATGCGCTCATCAGCACTTAATGGAAAATATGTAATTCACATGGTTTTTCTAATAGTGTGATTTTTGGCACTGCATTTCTTCAGCCAATTTTTTGTAGTTGGGGGGTAGGATGATATTGTTTTTAAACAATTCTCAGGATGGGCATCTGTAAGCCGAGATCTGTGTTTTGATTTTATGTTCATTTTTGAAAACAGAACTTCACATAGATAAGGGGAAGCATAATAAGATTTTATTTTGTATGCTACATTTTTTAAGGCAGGAAATTTTTTTTGGTTAACCAGATTCCAAAAGTTTTCATCTGTTGTGCAGGATTTTAGAACAATATCATTTTGAAGGTGCAAAATCTCCAGTTCCACTTTTTCTGTTCTTACTTGAATGAGACTCGCAATTGATGTAGCCATTTCTGTTACCTCTATTTAGCAAGTAAAAGGACTCACAAGAAAGGCAACTACAGGCTCAATGATGGTGAACTATTCAAATCTCTTTCCAAATTGTTCTAGAAGTGTTTGAATGTGAATAACAAATGGTGATGGGTTAAAATCATTGTCACATACCATTTTCTTCATACTTGGGAAATGTATGAGAGACTTCCTCTTCGTATGTGACATCCACAAGATCAGTTTTGCTTTGAATGATTTTACAGAACCTATTATTTGAGCCACATGTTTGTCCTTTCCCTGGAGCTCAAGATTTAATATGTTCAATTTGTCAGTAATGTCGGCAAGAAAAGCCAAGTCCATCAACCAGCTGGTCTTATAGTTGCTCGAAGTTCTGATTTGTGTACTTCAGAAATTCTTTGATCTCTTCAGTTAGTCTTTAAAATGTGCAAGACCTTTCCCTTTGCTCAGCCATTGTAGTTCTGTGTTTAAGATAAGATCAGATAGTTTATCATCAACATTTTTCAACTGGGCCTTAAAAAGTTGGTGTTGCAAAGGTTTCACTCAAATACAGTTAATTATTTTAATAATGACATTCATGATGTATTGAAAAGAAAAATGCAATTATAAGACACAAAGTTTGGAAATGAATCCATCATTGCTGGTTCCCTGTAAGTGGTGATTTCAGAGAGCTTGTGTAGTGGCATACTAATTGATATTGCATATGATTTGAATAAATTATAGATGTCCTCACCCTTTGTTCACCCTTTCATAGGCAATACTTTTAGTAACTTTTCTTTTACGACGAAGTCACTAAATGCTTTCCTCACCATAACTGCCAACTGAGCTGTATCTGATATATCTGTCAACTCATTGAACTGCACTGAAAACCAGTCACGTATTCCCAAATCATCCTTTAGCTGAGTTTGCATGTCACTTGAAATTGCATGTATCCTCGTAACTATGTTGTCAGATAACTGAAAGTCATGTAATGTCAACAAAAACTTACTTTTGTTATAAAATCCTTGAATCAGGCAATCAGCACCACTCAAAAATGCTTCCTTCAACAATTCACCATCTTGAAGGGATTTTTCTTCTTTGTGAGCAAATGGGCAATTTTAAAGAAAGCACCACATGGCAGACTACAGCCCTACACATGCTCTGGGGGTGGGAAATGCTTCAGTCAGAGCTCAAATCTTATCAGACATAGGAGAATCCACATAGGAGAGAAACTTTATGGATGCTCTGAGTGCAGGAAAAGCTTCAATCAGAACTGAAGCCTTTTTAGACATAAGAAAAGCCACACTGGGTGGAAGCCCTACACATGCTCTGAGTGCGGAAATGCTTCAGTTATAGCTCATTCCTTACCACACATCAGAGAATCTACAGTGGAGAGAGACCCTCACCGTGCTCTGTGTGTGGGAAAAGTTTCAGTCAGAGCTCAAACCTTATTAACAGCAGAAAATTCACAAGAGAGAACTGTAAGAAATGCCTTGATTATTGGGGCTGGCCAAAGATCTTTTTTTAAAAAAACAAAATCACATTTGCTAATTCCCACATAGCAGCCTTTGCACCATCTTCACCATGGTCTCTCAGCTCCCCCAGAGAAGTTGCCTGCTCCTGCCTCTTGCAGTTCACCCTTCTTTGGGGTCAATCCTGTGATTTTCTTTATCATCTCCTTTCATTTTGAGTCATAGGCGGGTGTCCCCTCAGCACTGTTTCCTCTAAGCACAGCACACAGATCCTAAACCCCATGGATATGGTGAAACACAGTGAGCACAAAAAAAATTGAACCAGGCTGAAATATCATTTATGGGTGCTCAAATCTGAACTCTGTTTCAGCACAGAAGATATTTTTTGTGCACATGGCCTGTCAAAAATTAGAGGGAACTTTGAGCACCAGCTAGGAATGTTCCCCAGCTCCAGGTAGGGGAGAGAGGTTTGATCCCAACAAGCTACACTGAGGCAAAAACTACCGGGGCCTTTCATCGACTAGGACTGTACATGGCGTTGGCTGCTCAAGTTAGTGATCTTGGTGTAAAAAGACAGTTCTCATTGCAAAGCAGATGTAGTCCAGGTGCAGTGGTTGGCATTAGCTTTCCCCTCCACCTGACCTACACTCCATCACTTTTCCTAGTCTAAACAAACCCTGATCATCATGGTGATACTGTTCCCCCATTTAACAGCAATTGTTAGTCATCAAGGTCCCCCATTTAGAAACAAATTGTTTCATTCTCAGTTGGTCTGATGTTGCTCCAGGTTGTGCTGGAGAGCAGATATTTTTAATACCATTTTCCCCACTTAAAATATATTGAACATCACAAAGAGCAGGAACAGGGCACGGATGGGGAAATGTCATTTCCCCTCTGTAACAGCAGAAGAAGATAAGGTAAGTCCTCAGATTTCCTTATTCCCCATCACCATCCCAGCCCCCCCTGTTGTCCAGTTGGTTAGGTCAATATTTTCCCTAAAGGGCTGGGAAGAGTATTCCTCAGTAGTAATCATTCCTGTGGCACTTCTCTGAACCCTCTGCAGTGTATCAGGGAAAACAACCCAATCAACCAAACCAGGCTGTCCTGACTGATGTAACAATCTGTTACCTTCCAATGCTGAATATCAGTCAGATCATTCTATTCACCCAAGAGTTCAACTTTAAGGGCTTATTGTCTAGTTCCAATTAAATCCTGTGTAACAGCATCATTGTTAACTCATCACTTGGTCACATCACATTTACAGGTTTGCAAAGTTGGCAGGTCTCAGTCTTTCCTCCCACACCAACATGAAAAAAAATCAGTGACAGAAAATGCCCCAAAGTCCCTCTGCTGCCTTGCCTACCAGAGTGGGGAAAATACAGGAGGGAAAGCACTTTCCTCTCTCCTCCTGACCCTGAGGAACATTTCTGTCTGTCCTTGAGCACTGCCACAGGGACAAGGGTTGAGGATTCATATGACAGGTTATGGTTTCATTGGTTTGTCCATTCCTTTACTCTTTCATTAGTAACAAGGGTGCACGAGCTCAAAGTAACCCAGCTCTGACTTTCACACTGGAGGCGATTTCCAGGCTCTTAGTTTAAAAAAAAAAATCTTTCTAACTGGAGCAAGTTGAATGTGGAGTCATTGAGCCCCAGGATGCCTTTCTTCCAGCAAATATTTGTAGAGTCTATCACATGAACTGGGTAGGTCTTCCCCTGGGAAGTGTCTGTCCAGTGGCAGCACCCAGTGCACACTCCCCATTTCTGAACTCATCTTTAGTCTAGAGACCACTGTACCTAGCGAGGGGGGAGGATCCCTTTGGTTTGGCTCCAGCCTGAGCAAGCTCCTGGAGCCAGAGCCTGGCAAGTCTGAGTCAGCTGGCCTGGGTCACCTGTGGGTTTTTAAATGTGTGAGAGGAGCTAAGGCAATGGTGGAGCCTTCTGGGGACACAGATCTGAGGCTCTGGGAGAGACAGATTGTCTGAGAAAACAGAGCACTGTAAACCATCCAGCCACCCCCTAAATCAGGGCCCTGTTCCAGCCCTGAGACTGGTCTACCAGGAACCCTCCCACAGAGCAGGGTGCCCACAGATTACAGCCTGAAAATAGGCCTGTGAAATTAACTCCTGCTCTCCCAGTCATGGCTTCCCCTAGACCAAATGGTATCCCAGCCAAGAAGGGTCTTTGGTGCCACCCCACCGCCATATGTTAAACGTTTCAATACCTTATTTTGTATTGCATATGTAGCTCATTTCATTATTACAATGCACAATTTGGATGCATGATTTTCTGTCGTATAAGACAATAAATTTGCATGCTAGGATCTGTAAATTTGTATTTATTCATGCCATGTATAAGCAAATAAAAATTTATTTCCTTTCAACATATAGAAACTTTTTAATTTGAACAGTAACTGAAATGTACTAACATCTAGAAATTGACCTGTCACCAGCACAGGGTGGAGCCATATTAGATAGTGTTACAGGAAGAGACAGTGTTAGAATGTTAACTCTAGAGGCCTTTAGTTCAAAGGTCACTTTTCTCCTCATGAACTGAAGTGCAGCATTAGAGCGATCCAAAGACTGGCCAATGACATTCTCAAGTGATGAAATAACAAGCGATGTCAGTCTCTCATTGTCCATCAGGGATTGGAGATGTTTTATTGAGACTAAGTTTCAAGATGAAAAAGTTTACATAGCTGCCAAAGTAGCTCAGTTGGGAGAGTGTTAGACTAAAGATCTGGAGGTCCCTGGTTCAATCCCAGGCTTTGGCATGCTCTTCTATCCCTCTCTGTGCAGGAGTGGGCTGTTTTCTGGAATTGCAGCAGTCCCTTTACCTGACCCAAGTCAATCATTTTCGGTGCTGCTGGAGGAAAAGACAGTGTAGGCTTCCGCACCTGCTTGGCTCACCTCACCTTTCTTACTCCTCTTGCTCTTTCTCAGCCAGGGGAAGAAAAAGCAGTTCTCCTTCAAGCTAAACTCACAAGGGCAACATAACGATTGTTGTCAGAGGCTACTGGTGTGGTTGCTTCTGCTTTCTCCTGTTGATATCACTCAGCTGCGTGCGTGTGTTCCCTCTGTGTGCTGCCCCAGCTCTGCACAGATAGCTGACACAGCAAACCCGACAAGAACCCCCAATAACCACAGAGCCTAGTAAGGTACAAAGGCACCTCGGCCAGGTTTATTGTGACCCTGACACAATTTCAGTTCCCCGTAGAGGGCATCTGGCATTTACCACTGTTGGTAGACAGGATACTGGGCCGGATGGACCTTTGGACTGACACAAGATGGCTGTTCTTATGTAACTCCAGACAGCCTCATATCTCCTTTTCATGTCAGAGAAATCTGTTGACATTTCTGCTACTTTCCTGGCTAGGCAGGGTTGTGGTGTCAGGAATCAGAACATAATAATTAGAGAGGTAGCCGTGTTAGTCTGGAATAGCAGAGGTAACAAAGTCCTGTGGCACCTTAAAGACTAACTATAAAGTTTTGAAGCATAAGCTTTCGTGGGCTAATACCCACTTCGTCGGATAATAATTGGAAATAATAATTGGAAATCTCTAACTCTCCTTGTAATATACAACATCACTTTCCCCTTTTAAATAATGTTTTTCCATAATATTTTTGAACACTCAACATCTTACTTGTCTTCAAATGATGTTAATGCAAACTCTGAGCTATAAATTGCCTTGCTATTCTATTGGTATTTTTTTGGACAGTAAATTGATATAAAAGAAACAGAAAATGACAATTTCCAATATTTTACATTGAGGAGAGGTTTTTTTTAAATTTTTTTTTATTATCATCTTGTTTCCCTCTCAGGCTGCTTTTTATAAATAATCACAAATGCAGTAACAAGGAATTAGAAAAATATCCAAGAAATAAAACCAGTGTGATCTAGTCAATAAGCAATAAGCAGACTCCATCCGCAGTCTGAAACACTCCCCATGACAATGAAGAGGGCTGGGGAGGATATGACACACAGGGCCACTGATGGGGGGACTAGGGGGACAGGTGTACCAGGTCCCAGACTTAAGGGCAGCCCCCATGTCAGGACTCAGGAGTGCGCTGCGCAGGCGGGGTGGAAACAACCTCAGGAGATGCTCTGCAGAGCCAAGCACCTGCATCGCACGGCAGACTCCACAGCGGGCCTGGGGAAGCACGCCCGGCCACCCTGGTGTGCAGCGCTGATGGTGGTGGAGGCACCAAGAAGGGGAGCCGGCCTTGCCAGGGTAAGGGGGCAGGGGCCCTGGCCCCACACTCGGGGGATGGCAGCTCTGGGGGGGCCTTTGGGCGGGTGGGCTCTGCAGTGAGTTCACCCCCTGTGGGTGCTCAGGAGGTTCATTCATCAGCATGGCTGGGCTGGGGGGCAGGCAAGGGGGTGGGGGGCAGGAGACTAGGCTGGATGGGGTGGGCGAGGCATGGGTGTGGGAGGGAAGGAGGTTTGGTGGGAGGGAGGGGGAGGCTGGGCTGGGCGGGTCAGGCATGGGGGGAAGAAGAATAGGCTGGGGGGAGGTGGGCCAGGCAGGGGTGGTGTGCTAGAGGCTGCCCACACATGCCGCGTGCCTCACGCTACCATGCTACTGCCAACCACGCCTGGTACCCCCGCAACACGACACCCCTGGTATGCCTGACCAGCAAGGCAGTCCCACGTAGGCCCGGGCAGGGCAGGGCACGGGTGGCAGGAGACCAGCCGGGGGGGGGCCACAAATGATCAGAGTAAGAGGCCCCAAAATTTCTGTTGTTAGCCCTGATGACACAGAAATATTTATATGCACAGTGCAGAGCTGGTGCCAATGTGGGAGAAGTAGAGAAGCTACAGATCACTGAAGGGGACAGTCTGCTCCTGAAGGGTTATCGTTCCCTTTTTTAGCTAGGCTAGACTAGAAGAGGAGAAAATTCTCTCTCACTCCCAGAGGATGATGAAAGTGTCAATTTCTCCTCTCTGCCTGTTCTACTAAAGCTCAAAGACAGGAAGAGACATTTCCTACCTAAGAACCTCAAGAGAGCAAGGCTGGGGAGCAGGCAATGCCAAGGGCCCCATTGCATTGAATCTAATGCCTGCCAGCTCATGTGAGGTGTTATCAAAACCCCTCCCTGGGCTTCTAGGAAAGAGTTCATATCAGCGCCACATGTTTTCCTGGAAGGTCCTCTAGGGAGGGGTGGCATCTTTGTAGAAATGGTGATGCTGCCCAGAACGCACTCCCTGAAACTCTGCCCCACACCTGCCTAAGATTCTGGGAGGGAGTTTGGGTGGGGGAGGAGGTCTGGGATGCAGACCCTGGGCTGGAGCAGGGGGTTGGGGTGCAGGACAGGTGAGCGGTTCGGTTCTGGGAGGGGGAGGATGTCTGAGGTGCAGGGTCGGGGATGGAGTTTGGATGCTGGTTCCAGGCTGAGACAGGGGCTGGGGGTGCAGGCTCTGGAAGGAATTTTGGGGATGGGAAGGGGTGTGGTGGGAGGGGCTGGAAGCCACATTGATCAAGCAGGCAGGAAGCTGCTCAGCTCTGCTGGTGGCCGATGGTGAGTGGGAGCCCCGGGCTGTTTGAAATGGCCTGGGAGGTGCATGGGGGGAGTCACACAGGAGAGAGCACCCAGGTCAGAGAGCGGGGCCAAGGGAGAGACCCGGCCTCAGACAGTTCTGGAGCTGGGCCTGTGATGCCTGGACACCAAAACTATTCCTGTCCCTAGGCACCAGTGTTGCACAAATTAGGCTGTCAGCTACCTGGAAGCACAGTCAATTCCCTTCCAAATAGAGGCAGAGGCTCAATGAGGTGTGAAAGACAGGTAAAATTTTATTTTTGTGCAAAAAGGAGCCAAAGTCAAAACAAACCACTGGCTCCCTGATGAAAAATACAGGGTCACTTTTATAGGCAAAAACCACAAAGACAAAACAGTTACAGCATTTTGCTAAATCATTGTTTTTAACACTTTGCATCTGGTTAGTCTTAGTTCTTCCCATTTTTACCAAGGGGCGTATCGCTTAGCCCACTGGGGGGGTCAAAGAGGCATATGGAGTTAAAAGTTTATATCACACATATATGGATAAAAAGAGGTGGTTACAATACTTATATGGTAGGTTACAGGTTTAGCTTTTCCCGGTAGGAGGCTGAACCTGCCAGGCAGTGGGCGTATACAAGAATCACTCACAGTTACAACAGTATTGCTAATAATATTTCTTTAACCTACTATATGTTACAACTCCATCTATTACTAAACATACCACACAATTTATTTTTACTTAGCATACTTAACCACATTCTTTGCTAAGTATTGCTAAACTGAAACAGCTATTCTTTTAAAGAAGTTGATCCATCTGTTACATTGCTACAACCCAATTAATGCTAGAAGCTTTAGCAAGCACTAAGTTCCTCTTTTTCACTGACACAATCTGTAGTTCTGTTTTTTATGCAGCACAGCAACCAGCTTCTGTATTTCTTAATGATTTGTGATCCTGCACCCTGAATTAAGAGTTATTGACCATCGATTTCATGATGGTCCCATAATTGATTTAACACCAGGGACCCATAGAACTCGCTGCCCAGGCCTCAAGGTAGGACTCGGAGGAAGAAGTGGAGAGGGTTGTGATGGGCCTAAATGAAAGCAGAAGAGGATTGTTCTTCTTGGGGTTTGTTTGTGTTACTCTTGTGAGCCTTGTGAAGGAAGCTGAGGCATCATTTGAGTTTGTGTCAAAGCCCTTGGTTGGGCTCAGTTTTGCCCATGCACACAGGGGATCCCTCACCCTCCATTCTTGTCCATCAGGGCAATGGAGAATAGGCCAGGTTCTAAAATTAGATGAGGAAGCCAGAGGAAGCCTAGTACAGGTGATAAAAACCACCCACTGTTACCTCTCCGGTGGTCTAGTCTAGTCATTAGGTTTTAGCACATTCACCACCACTGAGTTGAACAGAAAGAAGGTTTTTCATCAGGCCCTTTCAAATGTTAAAAGTTCAGATGTTCTTAGCGGTTGCAGATACATCATCAGCCAGAATTTTCACAAGGTCTCACACCCACCACTAGAGGTAGATTTCATCTCCCAGTTAGGCCTGTACATTTTTGTCCAGTTTTTCATCTTGGGTCAGCCTGAAAGTCTAAATGTTTGCCAAGTTTTTCATTTTGGGTCAAAGTGGCTGTCTATTATTGTCATTATAATGATGTCTAGGCTAGCTAGCAAGGGGGAAATCATTTGCCCATGTCTATTTGTGTAAGAGAACATGCAGCCTGGACTTCAAGGTGCACATGCCCACATTCTGTTCCAGTGGGAAGCTTCAATTTTCACATGGTCTCCAAAGCTCTTCCCAACATCATGTGGAAGATGGGAGAATTAGGACCAGCCAGAGAGGTGCTGAAATTGCAAGTGAAGAGCTGTTGATATAACCTCATGTCTCCCTGACTGGGAATTGAACCGAGGCTGTAGCAGCGACAGTGCTAAATCCCAACAACTAGAGCATCAGGGAGCTGGTGATGTTTTTTCTGTCTCACTTACACTACAATTTCTTAGGTTACTTTCTTTCCAATTTCTGAAGCTGTTCCTTTGTCCATTGCCTTGAAAAGACTAAGATCAGAGAGTGCAGGAACCCCTGTGCTCAGGGCCAAACCCCAAACCCCAACTGAAGGTACAAACTCATATGATGCTTCCTCCAGCAGGATCACAGAAACTACACAAATAAAACCCTTGAGGAACAATCCTCTCCTGAATTCATTTAGCTCATCACAACCTTCTCTGCAGCCTACCTGGACACTCTTCCAGGAAGGACACTGAGCTGATAGGAGCTCCAGCAGAGAGACCCAGGGAGGGACCCCAAAACAGATGCTGGCACCTTGCAAGGAAAACACAGCCAGATCCCTGTTGAGATTCTGCCCGGCCTGGTCCCTGCGGCTTGAGTTGCCACTCTCCGATGCTGACCCGCTCAGAGCCCCGGGGCTGGCTGAGCTGCCACTCCCCAGAGACCCAGGGCTAGGGTGACCAGATGTCCCAATTTTAAGGGGACAGTCCCGACTTTAAGGCATTTGTCCCACGTCCTGACCATACTTTGGTCGGGATGCCCTTTTGTCCCAATTTCGGGACCTTCAGAGGAGAGCCCTGGGCACGTGCCAGTAGGAGCATGCGGCACTCCCCACCCACTGCTCCAGGACCAGGCAGAGACTGGGTGGTCGGGTCTCTGCCACACTGCCACGGGCTTTCAGCACATGCTGTAGGGGCAGATGGGAGGGAGGAAAGCTGCTGCTGCTGGCTTGGCCAGTGCCGGCCAGCAGAAGGGGGGCAGGAGGAGGCAGAAAGCCCACTACCTCCCACAGAGACAGCCTGTGGGCCTTGCAAGCAGGTGCCGGCAGCAAGCAAAGGGAGGGGAAAGAGCCCAGAGAGCCTCCACCCCGCAACCTGGCTCTGCCCCACCCAAGGGTCCCCCGGCCTCCCCTTGCTGCCCCCTTAGACCTTCTCCCCGGGGAGCAGAGCATCCCTTCTCTTCAGTTCTGTGCAGCAACATGCTGCCTCAGTTGCTGCAGGGTCCTAATGCCCTCCTGCTTCTGCTGCCTGTGATGGGGGTGAGTGAGTGTGCTGCTGGGGGGTGGGGGCAGGAAAGGAGGAAGCTGACCCAGAGCTTGCTGCTGCTGGCAGGGAAAGGGCTGGGGGGAGTCCGCCTCTCTGGCTCCAGTCCCAGAGCAGCCTCCCTACACGCATCCCAAACTCATCCCCAGCCCTGCCCTACCCCAGAGCCCACTCCCCCAGCCAGAGCTTATCCCCCCCACACCCCACCCCAAGCTCTGAGTCCCCCCAGCATCCCAAACACCTTATCCCCAGTCCCAGTCAGGGCCCCCTGCACCCCAATCCTCTGCCCCATGCTACATTACACTTTGCAATATTCATTTTAAAATTTTATAATAAGCAATGCTCTGGGAAAAGGGGAAGAGGGGGTGAAAGGTAAAAATTTTACCTAGGGCACAAAATATTCTTTCCCTCCCTGGCTTCACCTCCCCCCCCATCTGGTCACCCTAATACAATTTTTAGCCCCACAACCTGATCCCCAGATGATCCAGGACAGCCAGGCCTCTTATCCCAGTAGAGATGCACTCTAAGAGTCTGACTCCATTGCAATGTGAGCCCAGGGTTAGTAGAAGTCACATCACTGGCCCCATGGTTTGTGAACTGAAGGGTTGAGCCTCTGCAGTACCCAGGTTCAGAAGTGTTTAAACCATAGGAGCAGCCATACTGGGCTGGACCCAAAGGTCCATCTATCTCTGTATCTTGTCCTCTGATAGGAGCCAATACCAGGTGCCCCAGAAGCCAGACAACAAGGCACCACTGGGAGTTGAACCCAGGCTCTCCTGTTTACGAAACAGGTGCTTTAACCAGCTAAGCCATGGTACCTGGTGTGGCACAGAGCCTTATCTCTGCCCACACCTGGCTCCTTGCCAACCTGCACCGGGACCTGACAAGCTTTGCTTGTGTTTGGATTCTGTACAGCAGAGGAGCAGGGGATGTTTCACTCCCAAGGGGGTGGGTGTGATTCTTTGGTCAGGTCTATGCTACAAAATTAGGTCAGTGTAGTCTTCCACTGCTTGCATCCGACAAAGTGGGTATTAGCCCACGAAAGCTTAAGCTTCAATATTTTATTTAGTCTTTAAGGTGCCACAGGACTCTTTGTTACCTGACCTATGTATGGTACTTTACTGGAGCATTGCTACATCTACATGATCCACTACAGGTAGCAATGGTCCAGTAAGCATTTGGTTGTAGCATTCATGACAGGTCACCTGTTTTAATTTGGGGTGACCTGACCAAACATCTACTCTTCTCTCTCTAACAATACGGGCTGCATTTCAAAGCACTAGTCATTTACATATCATTTACATATCCTTCTAAGCAATCTTTAAAGTTTGGCCATTGGTCATGTCAGTCCGTGAGTTCATTAATTCTTTCTGGCCCTGTCCCCTGTCAATGAGATTCTATATCACACTCAGAATGTCACACCCTCCCCCTCTCTTTGAGGATTCTTCCTCTCACTGGTGTGTAGATAAAAGAGTCCCCTGTGTAGGAGATTAGAAGCATCTTTCAGTTGCATTGTAAATCTCTTCATACTTTCTGGGCACATGAAGTTTGAGATGTCTCCAGGGATGACATGCAAATCCTTTGTTTATAGTCCCCCTGGTGGTGAATGGTTACTTCAGTTGCTAATAGTGTGGTCAGTCCTTGTTGAAAGAGAGGAGTCAGAATTACAACATACTTCAGTAAAAAACATTGTTTAAAATGTCATCGCTCCATAGACAATGTTGGTGCACTCATTTTGACAGGACAATGATCTTCAGCAGATTGTAAGTTTTCAAATGATACCTTACAGAGCATACTTTGTACAAACTATAACATAACCATAAAACAGTGGTGAATGGGAGATTCAGGGCATTACTTGGGGTACACTATATCACAATTAGAAGATTTGATCTGATTTCAGCTGATGGACAGGTTTGCTGGGTGTTTAGACATTATACAAGCCCCCCATTCAGTGGAACTGCTGAACATAGTAGAGATTGATCTGAAAATATATTTCCATTAAAAAATAAAAATGAACTCCTGAGGGAGCACCTGGAGTTGAACCAGGGACCTCTTGATCTGCAGTCAAATGTGCTACCATTGAGCTATACCCCCTGTGGCACTTGGATAATGGAGCCAATGATCTTGAGGATTACGAAGGACACACCTTACTTTAAAGCACTCCTGTTACCTTCCCAGGCATGGGTTGTTCAAAAATGGGTTTTTTTCTTAAACATCATCTGTGTAGGTAAGCACCACACCTTACACAATCCCCATACTGGCTCAGTCTCACCACAGCTCAACTACTACGTACCTGGGACCATACACTGCTCCCCAGCTCTCTGCAATTTAAACTCACCAGCATTTCTCCAAACCCTCAAAGGCCCAGAGCACATGGAAACAGATCCCATTACTCCCCAGTGCATTCATTGGGGAACTCCCAAATAATGGCATCCTGACCAGAAACACTGAGCCATCACGACTCCAATTTAGAAACACCGAGCTCCAGGGAGTGTAACTGAACTGGGGAAACTGGCCTTTCATAAAAGAGAGCTCATGTTTAGATGAACTGGGTTTTTGTTTTGTTTTGTTTTTTACAATTTCTTATAACACTAAATAATCCTTCATCATGATGCCAGTTTATGAAAAGGGCTCCAGAGGTGATCCCAGCAATGACAGGTCTGGAAACCTGACTTCAGGGCCAGGCAAACTGGTTGAACCTACAATAAAGAACAATCTTGTCAGACCCAGAGATGGCTGTAATTGTTGGGGAAGAGTCCCCCTGGTTTCAGTGACAGGAAATCAGGCCTCACCAATCTACTCGAGGTCTTGGAGGGGGCGACCAGTCTGTGGACACGGGGATCCAGGGGATTTAGATTTTCAGAAACCCTTGGACAAGGTCCTGGCCAAACACTCTCAAGTAAAGTCAGCTGCCATGGGGGATGCACCCTGAGCACAGCGGGTCAGAGCAGCCCCCAGCCCATGTCCCCTCCCCCCAGGGTGCAGGGCCCAGGGCAGGAGCAGGGTCCGGGGCTTCCCAGAGTGGCCCAGGATACCCTTGGGAAGCTCTTCCCAGAACCCAGCTCCAGCTAAAGGCCAGGGGGCAGGGTCTTGGGGGAGGGGAGGAGAAAGAGATGGGGTCTTGGGAGAAGGGGAGCAGGAGGGCAGGACCACAAAGGGAAGGGGAGGAGCAGGGGGCAGAGTAAACATGCAGAGCCTTGTTTATGAACCTATGGTAGGTCCATAAACTATGAACCTCCATACTGTAGTGGCCTGTACACTCACTGCATTCCTAGGGCGTCTTGAGAATCCACACAGGGGAGATGCCCTAGGAATGCAGTGAGTGTTTGACATGTGACATGGAGCAAGGAGCAAATCACTGCTTTGGAACGCTGCTCTCCCTGTACGGGGAACACAGAGCAGATTGGTGGAAGCTTCCTCACAATGGGGGAATCCACCAGCATCTAAACTGTGACACCCCCATGACACCCCTTTCCCTAAGATCCCTTCTCCATGAGGCACCAAGTATACAATGTTCCTGAGGCCCTGCCCCACCCTGTCCCCCCAGTCCAGACCCACAGAACCCCTCTTCTCTCCAAAACTCCACCTTGTCCCCCCTCCATTGTTCATCCTCACAGCTGGTTAAAAAGTGCTGGGGCCATGGCCCTCTAAACCCCCCTGTTCCAGGGCTCCTGACACAGAGCTAGAAAAGCAGTAGTGTGTGTGTGTAACAAAAAGAGAGAGATAGAGAGAGAGAGACTACTGTGCTGAGTCAGTGAGGGAAGCGGGGGCTGATGTCGGGGCTGTCCCCCTCCCCCTGCCTCAGGACTGGTTGCTCCCAGAAGCTGTCTGAACAAAGAGACAGTGTGCTGACACACTCACTCTTCCACAACACACACATTCCCCCAACACACACACTTTCTGCTCTGACACACACTTCAGTTGAAAAGCAGCTAAAAAGAAGCTAAAGAAGCAGGGCTGAGAAGATGCTTTAAGGTCACTTCCCAGCACAGATTTTCAACTGGGAGAGCAGACGCTACTAAGCCTGATGTCCTTGATCACAATGGAGGCTGCAGGATCTGACACAGGAACCTGAACCCCAATATAATGAGCAGGGAGGGACAGTGTTTGAGCAGCCTTCCCTCCTTTAGCTCTCTGGGAAAAGCAGCTAATGAGAGCCCCTCTTCTCTCCCCCTGCAACTCTATCTTCTCCATTCCCTGACACCCCCACACCACAGGGGACCTCCGCCCGAGCCCCTGTCTTTGTCCCCCTCAGTCCTTACCTGTGTTTATGGATGCTGCACAGCTGTGGCCAGTCCAATTAGGGCCCAGCTTGCCCTTATAAGAGGGTGGAGGGCCAGAACCTGGAGAAGTCTCACTAGCTCTGGAGTGAGTGGGAAGGGGAGCAAGGTACCTGAAGTGGAGCAGTGCTGGGGAAGGGCAAGGGGAGCTGGGCAGCTCCATCCTGTTAACCCCCCAGGCTGCAGGCCTTGTGAAGGCCGATGAAATGGTACTGGGGCTGCAGAAGGGCCAACCAGGGATAGGCAAAGGCAGCAGGTCCTAACCCTTTACCAATGATGAGTGGCCATGACAGATTGCAGCCTGCCCCAGTCAGCGGGGGCTGGAGGGTGACTGGCCGTAGCCACTGAGGCAGGGGGGGTTCAGAGGGCTGGGGAGTTATGCTGGGAGGGAGAACCCAGAAAAAGGGGTTATTACAGGGGCAGCACCCCAAGGTAAAGGGGACTGGGGTCCAGTAGGGACGGGTGTCACGCCCCACATGTATGTTTGCTGATCTGCAAATAGTATAGGACCATGCACTGGATTGAATAAAGAATTGGATCAGTCACTCAGGATAAATACCTTGGCTATTAGCCAAGTTAATCAGGGGTGTAGACCCTGCATCTCATTGGTGGATTGACAAAGGACCAGAAGCTCAGTCGGAGTGGAAGTCAGATCATCCAAGAGAATAAACATCTGCTCTAAAATGAGAAGAAAAAAACAGAACTAAAAATCCAGGGTATCTCAGCAGCAGATTTGGGAAACTGCTCAGAGACTCTGTGCATTCAGATAAAGTGATAAGGGAAAATTTGTTTCTGAGGGGATCTGTGTAAAATGTTTCACTGAATTAAATCTCAGGGATTATCTACACTGGCAAGTTATATCGCTCTAACTTGCTGGCTGAGGGGTGTGAAAAATCACCTCCCTGACCACAGCAAGTTTGAGCACTTTGAAGCTCTAGTGTGGACAGGCTCCCAGTGCTCAGAACTAATCCCCTGGTCGAGGTCGATTATCAAGCGCACTGGCACCATGACAGCGCTTTGAACTGGGTAGTGTAGACAGAGCCTCAGTAGGTTAGATCAGAGGAAGCAGAGATGAATTGAGGCCTGTGACTTTAAGAACCCAGCCCTGGGAAGCCAAAGCGGAGAGATGCTGTCTGGGGGGGGGGAATAACCCCCCCTGTGTCTCCCGCCCAGGGGGTCCCCGCTACCTGATGTGCTGGGTTTTGCTCTGACACCTTCTGCCAGCACCTCACTCCTGGGCTTAACCCCCCCTCCTCCCCCAGCCCTGATTCACTCCCCCACCCCCCAGGGGTCACCTGCTCTCCTCCCCCCCCTCGGGGGTCACCCGCTCACCTCCCCCCGCCCCTCGGGGGTCACCCGCTCTCCTCCCCCCCGCCCCTCGGGGGTCACCCACTCTCCTCCTCCCCCCGCCCCCCAGGGGTCACCCGCTCTCCTCCCCCCCTGCCCCTCGGGGGTCACCCGCTCTCCTCCCCCCCGCCCCCCGGGGGTCACCCGCTCTCCTCCCCCCCACCCCTCGGGGGTCACCCGCTCTCCTCCCCCCGCCCCTCGGGGGTCACCGGCTCTCCTCCCCCCACCCCTCGGGGGTCACCCGCTCTCCTCCCCCCGCCCCTCGGGGGTCACCCGCTCTCCGCCCCCCCCTCAGGGTCACCCGCTCTCCGCCCCCCCACCCCTCGGGGGTCACCCGCTCTCCTCCCCCCGCCCCTCGGGGGTCACCGGCTCTCCTCCCCCCCGCCCCTCGGGGGTCACCCGCTCTCCGCCCCCCCCCTCGGGGTCACCCGCTCTCTGCCCCCCCACCCCCCGGGGGTCACCCGCTCTCCTCCCCCCTGCCCCTCAGGGGTCACCCGCTCTCTTCCCCCCACCCCTCGGGGGTCACCCGCTCTCCTCCCCCCCGCCCCTCGGGGGTCACCCACTCTCCACCCCCCCCTCGGGGTCACCCACTCTCCTCCTCCCCCCACCCCTCGGGGGTCACCTGCTCTCCTCCCCCCGCCCCCCGGGGGTCACCCGCTCTCCTCCTTCCCCTGCCCCACGGGGGTCACCCGCTCTCCTCCCCCCACCCCTCGGGGTCACCTGCTCTCCTCCTCCCCCCGCCCCCCGGGGGTCACCCACTCTCCTCCTCCCCCTGCCCCCCAGGGGTCACCCGCTCTCCTCCTCCCCGCCCCTCGGGGGTCACCCGCTCTCCTCCTCCCCCCGCCCCCTGGGGGTCACCTGCTCTCCTCCTTCCCCCACCCCACGGGGGTCACCCACTCTCCTCCCCCCACCCCTCGGGGTCACCCGCTCTCCTCCTCCCCCTGCCCCCCGGGGGTCACCCACTCTCCTCCTCCCCCCACCCCCCGGGGGTCACCCGCTCTCCTCCTCCCCCCCGCCCCTCGGGGGTCACCCGCTCTCCTCCTCCCCCCCGCCCCTCGGGGGTCACCCGCTCTCCTCCTCCCCCCCGCCCCTCGGGGGTCACCCGCTCTCCTCCTCCCCCCCCGCCCCTCGGGGGTCACCCGCTCTCCTCCTCCCCCCCGCCCCTCGGGGGTCACCCGCTCTCCGCCCCCCATGTCCGGGCTGATCAGACATTTTCCACCCGCCCCTTCCCCGGGTCCCCCCCGCTCGGCAGCCTCCCGCCCCACGCAGGGACCCCGGGGTCTGGTCCCCCCCCAGGGCAGAGCCGGGCCGGGCGGGGGGGTCGTTGGTCTCCCGCGGGGGCAGCAGCTCCGACCCCCCCACAGGCGAGGCCCCCCCGGGAGCAGATCCCGGCGCTGCGAGATGCCGGGTCCCCCGGACACTGGGGCGGAGTCACCGCCTGGCCCCAGCCCCGCCCCCCGGGCTCGCGCCGCTACCTGGAGACTCCAACTGCACCGCACGGCCCGGCTCCCCGCTCCCCCTCCCGCTCAACGTAACTTCCGGTCCCGGACACTGGGGCGGAGTCACCGCCCAGCCCCAGCCCCGCCCCCCGGGGCTCGCGCCGCTACCTGGAGGCGGCAGCTCCACTCCCGCCAGGGAGCACCAGCGAGCAAGCCCGGCTACTCCTCCTGCTGTTCTACGTCACTTCCGGTCCCAGGAGAGTCAGGGACTACATCTCCCAGCCTGCCCCAGGGGCACTTCCGCCTTCCCCAGCCCCGGTAAGGGTGAAGTCGTGCATGCTCAGTGCAAGCTCCGGTGGGGGGGGGGGAAACAAAGCCCCGAGGCGGGTGAGTGAGAGACGGGGGGGCGGGAAAGTGACTCTCGGCCCCGCGAACAGGGAAGAAGCCTCGGAGCTGCCTCAGCCCCAGTGGATCCGGCCCCGTGGGGATGGGGGGGCAGAGACTGGGGCCGGCGGGGGAAGGGGGGTGTTGGGCGGAGGGGGTCCCCTGTGGGGCGGGGGTAGGGGGGTGTCGGGCGGGGGGAGAAGCCGGAGTTGTGGGGGGGGAAGGTCAGTGGGACATGGGGGGGTTGAACGGTCTCTGCACAGCCAGGAAATCCCAGGGGGGGAGGGACACCAGGCCTCGAAGCGAGAGCCCCCTTAGGGGTCAGGCCTGGGGGTGGGGCAGGGGCTGGGGGGTTCCATCAGCCCCCCAGGGCAGAGGCTGGGCACAAGCGGAGGGGGTGCCAGCATCCCCCCAGGGCAGGGGCTGTGTTGGGGGGTGGGTATAGGGTGCCAGCCCCCCAGGGCAGGGGCTGTGTTGGGGGGTGTGGGTGTAGGGTGCCAGCCCCCCAGGGCAGGGGCTGTGCTGGGTGTATGTGGGTATAGGGTGCAGCCCCCCAGAGAAGTGCCAGGACTCAGGGGGGGCATCCCAGCAACCCCCGGGGACAGGGCCCGGGGTTCTGCCGGCAGCCCGCTGCACCATGGGGTGGGTTTGGTGTTCAGGGTGCCGCCAGCAGCCCACCACCGGCCTGCTGCAGCAGGGGCCAAGGCGCAGAGCATCTCCAGCAGCCCACCACCGGCCTGCTGCAGCAGGGGCCACGGCCCAGAGCACCGCCAGCAGCCCGCCCCGGCAGGGTCTGGGGCTTGGGGTGCCGCCAGCAGGGGTTGGGACCGGCTGCCAGCAGCAGGGGCTCGCGACCCCCACATAATCAGGTCGTGACCCCTCGAGGGGTCCCGACCCTCATTTTGATAACCAATGTGTTGGACAGTCCTATAAAATCCAGTCAAATAGTCTCTGTTTTCTTCCAGTGAGTGAATAGCAATAGATAATCCCCTCCGATCTCGGTGTGTTTCTCTCATGTTATCAATGGCGTAGTGATGCATATTCTCTGCAGATCTCCAAGGCTGATCTAAAAAAACCTAAACATTTCACCACTTTTTCTCTAGTCGATTTCTAACTGAATATGCCCTGAGATTTCCCATCTCTCTAAATATAAAATAGAAAGAAAATCTCAGATTTACACCCTTCCTCGGATTCTTGAATATGGATATAAAATATTTGCAAATGTTGCCCATTTCCTCTTTATTCATTTATCAAATATTCATCTGAAACACTCAGATTTTACCTCATATCAACAACTGATACAAAATCCCTCAGTTTTCCACCCTTTCCTTTTCATTTCTGAACATTGATCTCCAAGGTCAGGTTTTGCCTCATTCTATGTCATTATCAAATACCAGTTAAGAATCCTGTTGGGTTTGGGGCTGTTCCCAATGTTTCTAAATCTCAGCAACTTCTCCTTCCTTGGAGGGAACCTGTTACCCTGAGTTGGTCTCCATCCTGGAGGTTGCAGGTGGTTAAATTTCCCAGTGATCATCTTTGCCCTTTCCTATGAGAATCATTTGTTCCCACCTTTAGCTCTGCTAAAATGTTTGCTGATGAAAGAGACCAGCCACATATTTAATGCACATCAAAGCCAGAGGCCTTTTGTTTGGGGGATCAGTGGTTCCCAACTGGTAATGGGAGAGTTGGTTTTCTCCAGCTGGCACCGGATCAGGAGGTCACTCAGTGCAGCATGGGTCCAGAAGTATCCTAACCCCCATGACAAATGATCTCCATGGGGGGTTGCTTCCCATGGTGCTAAGTTGTAGCCACCTCTGGGGTGGACCGTGGTGGCCATTCTTTGCTAGTGACAGGGCATGGAAATGTCTTAGCTACTTTGCCCCTCCAGCCCTTCCATTCTCCTGTTCAAGAGGCATCCCACAGGGCTCCCTCTGCCTGTGTGACAGGCCAGCAGGGGACAGTGAGAACTTTCTATCCCCTTACTGGACACTGTGAATTAACACTGTTGTTGGGGTGTGTGTCTATGTTGGGCAATAGCAGCTGGAGCTGAAGGGACATCGTGGTAGGGGGAGGTCTCTGGGTGGCTGGGCAGGGGGTACATTGTCAGATTGGTGGGTTCTGGAGCTTTGGGGTTTTGGGTGGTTGTGATGTGCCCAACTCTGAGGCTCTGGGTATCTCCTGGAGGTGGATATTGCTGGTGGCCTGTCAGCTGCAGAACAGTGGGGTGGGCATCTTTTGGGGAGGGAGGATGGGGTTAGAGGGAGCCTGGTGCTGATCTAGGGGCTCTGTCTGGGTCCCCCCACAGACTCCTGGGATCACTGTCATGCCCATTGCTAGCCCAGGGGCTGTCAAGCAAGCAGTGTGAGGGGTCCCTCTGTAAAGCATCAGGGGATCCCACAAGGGGGAGGAGGGAGTCCAGGCAAACAGCATGGCATGTCCTGCTAGAGGGCAGGTGAGGGTCCTAGGCAGGCAGCTGGGGAATCCCAGCCATGCCCAGTCACCATGATCACTTTCTATCCACTTCTCAAACACTGTAACGTGAAATCACAGGTTTTGCTTTTCTCCTCTTTGGAAAACTGCACAAACTTCTGGTTCCATCAGGAAAATTTGTGCCCCGAGTCCCTGTCCTAGATCTGGTGGGTGAGAGAGGTGGGAAGGGGGTTAGCACTGCCTCACAATGATCTCTTCTACAGCACTCTGTACTCATTTTTTCTGACATCTGGTTTCATTAAGAGATCATTGTTAATCCAGAGTCATTGCATGGAAAGACAAGGAGTGACTCCAGAAGGACAGTGGGGCCAATGAGATTAGCAATTCTCCCTGTGAAGAGGGGCTCTCAGTAGCTGCTCTCCCCAGAGAGCTAAAGGAGGGAAGGCTGCTCAAATGCTCTGTCCCTTTCTTCTCAGGATATTTGGGTTCAGCTTCCTGGCTCTGATGACGCAGCCTCCATTGTGATGTGGGAGATCAGGCTTAGGAGCGGCTGCTTCCCCAGCAGGGGTTCTGTGGTGGGAAGTGACCTTAATGAAAGCTTCTTCTCTGCCTGGCCCATATGAACAAGAAAAGCCAGTTCCTGACTCCATATCCCTCCTGCTGGGGTGTGGCTTCTGTGGGGTCAGTGTCCGAGGAAATCCCCTAAGGAGGACTCCTTTGGCTCTGATTTTTTCTAGCCTTGTGTTCAGAGCCTTTGTCACAGGAGGAGGGGATGGAGAAGGAGAAGGGAGGTTAAAAATGTGTCTGTGGGCTTAGCCTGGTAGAAGGAGCCAGGTGTAAACTGTAATAAAGACACTGAACATTTTTCCAACATGGTAGAATCTGATGTCTGTCTGCAGGAAAAGTGCCTGGGGAATCATGATGTGAACTTAACTAAAGCCTGTTCTGAAACCTCCACAGTTGCCCATCTAACCCTCCCAGGCTGTGGAATGATGTCCATGTTTCCCTTCAGTTCATCCCATCCTCCCATGGGACAGGGGAGAGAAATGACTGCAGAGGAGCCAGTTCAGGAAGGTTCAGGGGGGTTGCTGGTGAGTTCTTGCAGGAGGGAGAGGAACAGAAAATACACTGGAGATGGGAAGGCTTTGCACAGTCTGGTTTGTAGGTAGGAGTGGGGCAGGAAATGCAGAGGGTGGAGAAAGGGAGGAGGACAGGGTGTGGCAAACCTGCTGGGAGTTGTTTAATAAGTGGCTTAGATTCTAGGAAGAGACCAATGAGGGTCGGAGGAGGAAATACCCTAATTTGTGAAACAGAAAACAACCCAGCTACATAGGTCTAGAAAAACTAATCAGAGTTCCAGTGCTGGAGCCTGATCTGACTAATCAGTGCTGCTGAGAGATGTGAAGGGGTCACCCACCAGTGAGGTTTAGGGGACATTCCCCTCCCTTCATATCCAGCTCCTCTGAATGAGGAGGATGTTGGGTTTCCTACCAGGGAGTTCTCCCTCGATCCTGATGTGGGCTCCATCTCCTGTATCAGTCTGTGGCTAGTAGGTGTGTGATGAGTCTGCTGGGATAGAGGGACTCTCTTCATTCCCTCACCCTGGTGTTTCCTGGATTATCTGAGTGAGGTGGGGGTGGGATTCTGTTTACTGCAATCCACCCAGAGCTTCCATTTGATTGGCTCTTTTCCCCCACAAATAGAGGGGCTGTGAGTGGGGCAGCAGGTACTGAGTGTTGGACTCTTGTTCTCTCAGGTGCCGGTGACTTTTGAGGAGGTGGCTGTGTATTTCACCAGAACAGAGTTGGCTCTGCTGGACCCCACTCAGAGAGCCCTCTACAGAGAAGTGATGCTGGAGAACTATGAGAATGTGACCTCGCTGGGTAAGGATTCCCGTACCTTCGGTTCATTTAAAAGGTTTCTCACCTGTATGGATTCTCCTATGTCTGATAAGGTGTGCACTCTGAGTGAAGCATTTACCACACTCAGAGCATTTAAAAGGTTTCTCACCTGTATGGATTCTCCTATGTGTGATAAGCTTTGCGCTCTCAGTGAAGCATTTACCACACTCAGAGCATTTAAAAGATTTCTCACCTGTATGGATTCTCCTATGTGTGATAAGCTTTGCGCTCTCAGTGAAGCATTTACCACACTCAGAGCATTTAAAAGGTTTCTCACCTGTATGGATTCTCCTATGTGTGATAAGCTTTGCGCTCTCAGTGAAGCATTTACCACACTCAGAGCATTTAAAAGGTTTCTCACCTGTATGGATTCTCCTATGTGTGATAAGCTTTGCGCTCTGAGTGAAGCATTTACCACACTCCGAGCATTTAAAAGGTTTCTCACCTGTATGGATTCTCCTATGTGTGATAAGCTGTGCGCTCTGAGTGAAGCATTTACCACACTCAGAGCATTTAAAAGGTTTCTCACCTGTATGGATTCTCCTATGTGTGATAAGCTTTGCGCTCTCAGTGAAGCATTTACCACACTCAGAGCATTTAAATGGTTCCTCACCTGTATGGATTCTCCTATGTGTGATAAGCTGTGCGCTCTCAGTGAAGTATTTACCACACTCAGCGCATTTAAAAGGTTTCTCACCTGTATGGATTCTCCTATGTCTGATAAGCTTTGTGCTCTCAGTGAAGCATTTACCACACTCAAAGCATTTAAAAGGTTTCTCACCTGTATGGATTCTCCTATGTCTGATAAGGTTTGTGCTCAGAGTGAAGCTTTTCCCGCACTCAGAGCATTTAAAAGGTTTCTCACCTGTATGAATTCTCCTATGTCTGATAAGGTCTGAGCTCCAACTGAAGCTTTTCCCACACTCAGAGCACATGTAGGGTTTCTGTCCCCTGTGGATTCTCTGATGTGTGAGAAGGTCAGAGTTCCCATTGAAGCTTTTCCCACACTCATGGCATGTGTAATTTGTCTCTTCCAAGTTGATGCTCTCATGTATAATAAGGTCTGAGTGGCTACTGTTGTTTTCCTCTGGCCTGTGCTGAGTTTTACAGACTTTTGGTTTCTCTCGGAGTGTACAACTACCAGAATCATTTCCTTTGGATCTTCTTGATAATGTTCCATGTGGTTCTACTTGCTCAAGATCTTCCTGCTTGGGTGTCTCCTTGCTCTCACCCACCATCCCATCTACTGATGGGAGACAGAGAGAATCCAGACATAGGTCACTCCCTGCATGAGAGAAAATAAATCTCAGAGAGAGGAATGGAACAAATCGAAGTATGTGTGGGAGACAGCAAACCTATGAGGAGCTGATTTTCCCCAAAACCTTCTCCAGAGGAGAGAGAGAGGAAGGGATCAGTTCTGGGTGTGAATCTCATCAGAAATCTCAGGGGAAAGTGAGACTGAGAAGGGACCTGCTGTCAACTGTCAGTCAGGATAGGTGGGAAGCCATGAGTGACATCTGCCTAATGATTCCACATCTGCAGGGAACAATCCTGAACTTGGAGCACTCACAGGGTCTTTGGTGTGCATCCCAAATGTTTTCTGAATACATGGACAGTTTTTGATTTGGTTAACCAACGTCCCACCTGTGCAGGCAGCTCTTGGGAGCACTTTGTTCTCAGAGCTGTACAAGTCTGAGACCCACGGCTCTTCTCCTCGTTCCAGCTGTGAGATCACATCAGGTTTGGAAACAGGAAACCCTGCTGAAGGCAAAGAAAACAAGGAAGGTTCATGGAATTTCTGGGATACTTATCACAAGGAATATTCCATTATTTTAACCCCAGCTCATTTTGAAGTAGAAACATCCCAAGGCCAGCTTCTGTGCCTCAGAGTGTCAGAAGAGTTATTATTATTTGTGATACAGCATGGCCAATGGGCAGCAGGAGAGTGTTAGAGGGAAGCCTTATTCCCTATAGAGGGAAACAAGTTTTCTAGAAGTTGGTTGGAGCACCTGGAGCCAATTAAGGCACCTAGAGCCAGTCACAATATAACCCCCCCCACACACACACACACACTTCAATCAGGCAGTTGGAAGGAGTTGGAGCAGAGAGCAGGTTGGAGGAGTTGGAATAGAGAGCAGGTTGGAGGAGTTGGAATAGAGAGCAGGTTGGAGATTTTGGAACCAAGACCACGCAAACCCTAGGTAAAGAGACACCTGGCTTGCGTAGAGAGAGGGCAGAAAGCCCCACAAGATGAAGGATAGGAGAGGGAAGTAGCCCAGGGGAAAGAATAGCTAATTCAGGTGGTTTACCACTATCCTCCGGGCCCCTGGGCTGGGACCCAGAGTAGAGGGTGAGTCCGGGTCCTTCCCTCTCCACTCCTGTTCCTCTAGGATACTAGTGAGGCAGTTAATACACTGTTCAAGTGCAAGAAATGGCTCCCTCAACCCCCACAAGAGAAAGCGAGGGACCCATCATAATAGTGGCCAGCAATTTGCCACATATTATAAATCATATTCATTACCTTAGTGCCTAAGGGCCAACTAAACATGGGTCCCCTTTATGCTAGGCACAGAACAAACCCAGAATAGTAGATGGCCCATGTCCTGAAGAATTTACAATCTAAATAGACAAGAGAGACACAGAATGGGGGAAGTAGAAAGCACCAGCAGAGTGAACTATGTGAAAGCAGAGTGACAGATCTGATCAACACATATATATATCTTGAGACTACAGTAAAACCTCGATTTAACGGACCTCGATTTAACGGACTTCGGATGCAATGGACAAAATTTCTGATCCATATCAGACCGCGACCCCTCCTGGCTGTGGCCCCGGTCCCCTTAGCAGGCGGCTCCCGGCTGCTGCCCCGGTCTCAGCCGCTGGCGGTCTGGCTGCCGGCTCCCGCCCCGATCCCGGCAGCGGGCGGGCTGGCTGCCAGCTCCCGGCTGCCACCCAGGTCCCAGCAGCGGGCGGGCTGTGGAGCTGCCGCCCTGACCCTCTGGCGGGTGGGCTGCTGCTCCGACAGCTCTTTTTTTTAATTAAATAATGGACTTTTTGATTTAACGGACACCCCCTTGCCCGAATTAGTCCGTTCAATGGAGGTTTTACTGTACTGTAATTTATGTTATGACTAGGGCCAGTGTTTTCTGGAAATCACTGCGAATACTGCATTTTTTCCCCAAAATGACTCTTCATTTCTGGAATCACCCTTTCTCACGTTACTGAGATTGTCTGGGATCATATAGATCATTGGTGCAACCAAGGCTCTGTAGGGGCACCAAATCTTATGTAAAGGGGCTCATATAAGGTGTCTATGACCAGGTTATGGTTTGCTGATTATGATTATGCTATCTGTATGTGTGCATCATTTTTGTAGTTGAAGTTATGAATGTTGGCAATATGGTGTCTGTATTTCAAACGTATGATTTGCTTCTGGGTAAAAACCCAGACAAGTTGCTGGTAGCTCCGCCTGGCCTGCTTGATGGCCCATTAAGAACCATCATCTATACAGTGGGCCCTTTGGGAACTTGGGATGCTACAATCCACGTTAGAAGTCTATCAGAGGACATGCAAGGTAGATGGTGGGTAATGGCTGCCACCTGAACATCCTTAGTCATGTATGGCCGTGTGATGTACTCATGTGACTCCAGAACTCCATGGGGCTGGACTTTTCACAGCAGGAACAAAGAGGTTCTTGCACCTGGGGAACACTATAAAAATGCCGCTGCAGCCCCTCCATCTTGTCTTCAGTTTTCAGCTTTCTTCAGTCTTCCTCCTACCTCTGGATGGGACTTTGCTACACACAGAAGCTTGGAACAATGGAATGAATGACCCATCCATGTTGTGGATGTATTCCAGAGACTTTGATTTGAACCTGCAGTTTATTGTACCACTGATGCAAGCCTAAACCAAGAACTTTGCCATTACTGCATGTGATTGATTTCTTTTAACAATTGCTAACTCTCACCTATATCTTTTTCCTGCTATAGATAAACCTTTAGATTTTAGCTTCTAAAGGATTGGCAACAGTGTGATTTGTGGGTAAGATCTGATTTGTAAATTGACCTGAGTCTGGGGCCTAATTCTTTGGAATTGGGAGAACCGCTCTTTTTTATTGGGGTACTGGTTTTCATAACCCTTGGTCCCCAGGACAGGTGGCTGCTGGTGGTGATACTGGGAAACTGGAGTGTCTAAGGCAGGGGTGGGCAAACTTTTTGGCCCGAGGGCCACATTGGGGTTCAAAATTGTGTGGAGGGCCAGGTAGGGAAGGCTGTGCCTTGCCAAATAGCCTGCCCCCCCCATCTGACTCCCACTCACCTCCCACCCCCTGACTGCCCCCTCAGAGCTCCCAAGACATCCAGCCCCCCCGCTCCTTGTCCGATTGCCCCCTCCAGAGATCCCCCCCTCCCTAACTTCCCCCCGCAGGACCCTACCCCGTACCTAAGCCCTCCTGCTCCTTGTCCCCTGATTGCCCCCTTCCAGCAACCCCCCACTCTAACTGCCCCCCAGAATCCCCAATCTAAGCCCCCTGCACTTAGTTCCCTGACTGCCCTCTCCCGAGACCCCCCCACCCTAACCACCACCCAAGCCCCCCTGAGCGCCCCTCACCCCCGTTCTTGCTTACTTTGCTCAACCGGGCATGGCCCCACGGCTTGCTGCTCTCATCTGGCTCCTCGCCTGGCCCCGGCAGCTCAGCCCGGCACCCCCGGGCGGGAGCGCGGCGCCCCTCACCGCGCTGCTCGGCCCCTGGGCACGGAGGAGGGGGCCACTGGCACCACTCCCCTGCCGAGAGCTCGCAGGCCGGATAAAATTAAAGTGAAATAAAGAGAAATACGCGCCACTCCAACAACGGTCAATGTGTTTTGAGTGCGCCATCTATTGGGGAAATGTGGGCATTGCAGGGAAAGGGGAAAAAAAGGAGGTTTTTACTATAATTTGGACAAGTTCAGCGGGCCGGATTAAAAAGCCTAACGGGCCGTATGTGGCCCGCGGGCCGTAGTTTGCCCATGTCTGGTCTAAGGGAATTGCTCGTGTGACTTGTGGCTAGCCAGGGGGGCCAAACCAAAGTCTTTTCTGTTTGGCTGGTTTGGTTTGCCATAGGGGTGGAGAAAGCCTAGCTTTGGGATCTAATTGCCCTATTGGAAGCAATTTGTCCTGACTTGGCACTCGCAGTTGGGTCCCCCCAGGAACAGCATTGTCACACCCTTCATATCCAGAACTGCTGAACAGAGGGTGGGTGGGGAATGCAGAGTCACAACCCCCCAGGGTTCTGCCTGGAGACACCTGCCTCAAGGCACAGGGCAGAGGCTGGGTGATGGCTGCTGTTGAGACTTGCTGCCACTTTCTTCCCTCCTCATACAAGTCTGGGCTCAGAAAAACCATTGTGGAGTTTTCCCTGGAGAGGCGGGGCACTTGGCAATGGGACACGGGGCTTCCTTATCATGCTGCAGAGTGGACAGCACTTGCATCTGCTCTTGGATGTGTCAGTTTCTGGTTTTATATCTTTGTCCCATAAGGGACAGTGACACTGTCATGGATCCAGAGGGTCTGTGCAATACCCTGGCTTTAAGCCTGTCATTAGGAGATGCCCTTTGAATGCACTAAACCCCCAATGGTTCCCACTCTTCCACAAGCATAGACCATGTAGCTTCAACATCTGACACTAAGCCTCTGTCTTCACCACTCCTATGTAAACCTGTGAGATCTGCCAGCAGGTCCAGCTGAATGACACTCCTGTTCAGAGATTGATCCTCATTCAATGCACAGAGCAAGTTTTTGCTGTGACATGGGGCAGACTTTTAAAACACATCAGGAATAGTCAACCAAAACACAGCATTGGAAAGTCCTTAGATTAGCACAGAAAAGCAAAGATGAGACTATAATTCATACTAGCCAATGCCCTTGAGCTATGCTGCTCTAGAAAACAGTTTGGTTTCCTTTCACTGTGCCTGTCCATTTGTCTTCACTCTGGTAGAGCTCCCTGCATCTGTGAGCCCAGTTCTTCCTCCTCCCAAAAATATAGCACATCCATCTCTGCTTCACTCAGCCAATCGGAGATTCTCCCCTGGTCTGGTGATAATTAATCCCTTGTTTCTGTTGGGTGTCCCACTGGTGTAGGTTGGTCCTAGCCAGTCTTAATGACCCATTCATATCACCCCATGACAGCTACATCACAGAACACCTCATGTTTCCTGCTCTTTCTAATCATAGCAATACCAGAGGAAAACAGTTGTGTATCGGCATCATAGAAGTACTGTAACTCCTCCATGTTGTAGTTAAGTTCCTGAAAAATAAGACTAAGCAAAATGATAAGTGAATCCAATTTCCCCATATGGATTAATGTAAATGGGGGGATTAGGTTCCAGGAAATATTTTTTCACCAGACAAAAAAAACCTATATTATATATATACATACACAGTATGTGTTTTAAACAAACAATTTAATACTGTTCACAGCAATGATTGTGAAGCGTGGTTGGGTGGAAGAGGGCGGGGGTATTTCCCAGGGAATGCCTTGCTACTACATGATGAACTAGAACTCAGCTGAGCCCTCAAGGGTTAACAAATTGTTGTTAATGTAGCCTCTCACACTCAACTAGGCAACACAGAGAGAAACAGACCCACACCTTGTGTGTGGGAGAAAGAGATGCACACTGCCCCTTTAAGTAAACTGACCCACTCTTATAGCATTGCCTTTTGAAGTGGATCAGGAAGTTGAGACAGCAGCTGATGCCCCAAACTCTCTCTGTTGCTCTCTGTCCATGTCCCCACCTTGCTATACATGGAGAAGGGGAAAGCGGGATGAAGGAGCAGGAGGGAGGGGGACACCCTGATATTAGCCTCTCCCTTCCCCCCATACACAGCAAGCAGGAGGCTCCCGGGAGCAGCTCCAAGGCAGAGGGCAGGAGCAGCACATGGCAGTTGGGGGGAGGGACAGCTGAATTGCTTGCAACTGATAGCCTGCTGGGCAGCTGCTACACAGGGAACTTAGGGGAGCAGGGAGCTGATGGGGGGCTGCCAGTCCACCCTGGTTACAAGCCCCCAGCAGCCAGCTGCCATGGGCTGCTCTTCCTGCAAGCAGGGGACAAAGCAGGAGGCTGCCAAACAGCTGGGCAGCTGCTACACAGGGAACTTAGGGGAGAAGGGAGCTGATGGGGGGCTGCCAGTCCACCCTGGTTACAAGCCCCCAGCAGCCAGCTGCCATGGGCTGCTCTTCCTGCAAGCAGGGGACAAAGCAGGAGGCTGCCAAACAACGTTACAAGGGAGCATTGCACAATTGCTTTAAGTGAGCATGTTTCCTGTTTGATCAGCAATGTAACAACATTAACGGATATGACTAAGTGAGGAGTTACTGTATCACAAACTCCCACCTCTATCATATACACTCTGCTCACAGGTCTCGGAGAGAAAGCAAAGCACAGGAACTTGAAGTTAGTCCAGTGAACACAGTGGACAAGCTGCAATCCCCAAACCTGGTCAAAAAGGAGTGGCCTGTGGGTCTCTAACCATAGAGAGGGGCTGGCTAGAGGCCTGACACCCGAGAGGACATTCCTTGAGCACCATGGAGGCAGGCCAAAGGCTTAGATAGCTCAGAACTGTAACATCACAAAAGCACATTTTGGGGAATTAGGAAACTTATTCAGGTGTAATGGGAGGGAGAATTAAACTCCCCTAATGTGTGGAGAAGGCTGGGGAATTAAACACTAAAATTCAGGAGCCACAGCCCCGAATTCTTCCAGAAATGGAAAATGTAAGAAACAAGAACTGGGCCACACAACCTCAGGACAGACAAGCAGAAAGATGAAAGGAGCCTGGAGGGAAGACAGCTTGTGGGTGCTGCGGATGGGAAGAGGGGGGATAAGACTCTCCAAACTCTCACTCGTTGACCCCGACCTGATTTTATGATCTAGGATCTAGTCACATGTATTGTGGGCAATTTTATACTCTCTAGAGGTAAAATGTCATGATCAGAATATTGCTTATTAGCTTGGAATATGCATGGAGGGGCAAGGAGATGAATGGGTTATTAAGGGCAGGTCCACACTACAGCTGGAATTGATGCTCGGAGATTGATCCACTGGTGGTTGATTTAGCAGTTCTAGTAAAGACCCATTAAAGCAACTGCAGATTGCTCTGCAGTCAATCCCTGTGCTCTACCTGACTAAGCCTGATGCTTTCCCATTGACTGCCCGCACTGTACACCCTGCAGTAACTTGACCTAAGGTACATCCACACCAGCTACGTTACTTGCATAGCTGGAGTTGCATAGCATAGGTTGACTTACCGCGGTAACATAGACATAGCCTCATCTTGCTACTGTTAAGAACCTTATATTAGGTTGAGGCTTTGTGGGAGTAGTTATGCTACAGTCTGGGATTTACCTGAATAGGCCTAAGGAATCCCAGGTCAGCCATTTTGCACCCACATTTTGAGAAACTAATGACTAACCACAAAGAGGTCAATACACCACAGGATTCTGAAAGAAGGAAGTTTGGGGCGGGCTTCAGCAATTAGGTTGCTATGCATTATCTCAGCAGTTGGACCACATTCATATATTGGAATTATTAATAAGTGATGTAAATCATGAATATTAATGCTTGATGATTAATTAGTGACTTCCCAAAGGCCATATATGGGTTGGGGGCAGCTATTGACATTATTGTAAAAAGAGTAAAAGAACAGATATGGTATAGAGCCATCCTATTACTATAAGGATTCAGATAAATTACCTCTCATAGTTACCATTTTTTCATTTTGTCTGGTTTCAGAGACAATGTAAACTGAAGCAGGACCTCCCTTCTGATGTGCTCAGTTGTCCCTTGATCTTTGTTTCTAATGGTGTCCATAACTTGTAAATATGCACAGTGTAAGAGCCTCTTTACTATACTTATCTTAGTTTAATCCTTCTGCGTATTGATCCTTGCTTATGATTTCAAATATAATTGTCTGTATTAAATCAAGTTGCTGTGTGTTTCACCAAAATTCATCTTCTCAATTAACTTTGAGTAGCCAGGTACAAGGGCAAGTTTTACTTCAATTCGTAGGTGTAAAAATTTGTACAGGGTACACTATCCCCCTGTGACATCATCAACAAAGTGTCCATTTGTGCCTGGGTAGTGGCCATGCTGTGGGAGGGAGGAGTGCAGCAAGGACTCAGGATTGGTGGCCAGCGTCACCGTGCATAGAGATGGGGAGATTACATAGGGAGGGATAATGAGTGGGAGAGGAAGGTCAAGAGTTCAAATAATAATATTTGGGGGAAAAATGTGTAATGAAGTGAAACTGAACAGAAATAAAACGGGAGTGAAGGCTCTACAGAAATAAGGCTTTGGTAGGGATTCAGGGTCAAAGGTCTGGGATCCCCCATAGCTCTAGATCCCCAAACTTCTTGGTGGATCAGTGGGAGGGACAGGTCTACTTCCTGGGTGCCCTTCCTCCACACTCCCCTTCTCTTCTTCCAATTACTCTCAGCAAGCACCACTTCCCAGCACCTTGGTAGCTTCTTGTGTTCTCTCCTTGTCTCTCACTACCTCATCCCTATTTGCTGCTTCTTAGCTCTAATCCTGCACACACTCTCCCCATGTCCTGGAACCCCAGAAATATCTACTCACCCCTTCTCCTCCCCTCCCACAGTTCTGTTCTCCCTTCACCCATGGGGTCCTGAATGGCAACATTATAAGCTCTCCTATCAAAAGAGGAGCTCACCTGACTGTCTCACAAACCATGCATGAGTCATCCACCTATTTACTCAAGTTAGAATTCTACAGGTGGCATATTTTACTCTTCTAATGAGGAAAAGGCATGAAATCTCTAGTTACTAATTCAAGAATAGCAGCTGTGTTAGTCTGTATCCATAAAGAAAGTGAGGAATACTTGTAGCACCCTAGAGACTAACTAGTTTATTTCAGCATAAGCTTTCATGAGCTATAGCCCACTTCATCGGATGCATAGAATGGAACAGAAATAAAATGCATTTATACACACAGGGCTGGTCTTCACTCCGAGGTGCGGGTTCGATCTTCTGGCGATTGATTTATTGCGTCTTTTTAAGATGCAATAAATACATCGCCCCAGGCTCCTTCGTCAACTCTGGAAGTCCAGTTTGCCGGGAGGCGCAAGATGGAGTCGACGGGGGAGTGCGCCACTGACCGCCACCGCTGTTTGGATGGGAGGTAAGTCGGCAGCAGATACGCAAACTTCAGCTATCTGCCGTCGATCCCCCACCCCCAGTGAGGACAAGCCCACAGAAAGAAAAAGAAAAGAAAAAAAAATTGTAGATTAGCATACCAATTCTAAGAGGGCTGTTAAATGTAGATGGTCCATTATCACTAGGAGACCTTTTGAAATGGAGATCTGTTGTCAGTAACTCAGGAAATGCAATTAATTACTGTAATGAGAGAACCAATCTGAACTCCTGTTAAGCCCCTGGTTAATAGTATCCAATTTGAAAATTAATTCCAGTTCCTCAGTTTCTCGTTGGAGTCTGTTTTGGAAGTTTTTCTGTTTCAAAACTGAAACCATCAAATCTTTAATGAAATGGCCAGGAAGATTGAAGTGTTCTCCTACTGGTTTTTGAATGTTATGATTCCTGATGTCAGATTTGTGTCCATTTATTCTTTTGCATAGAGACTGGCCGGTTTGGCCAATATACATAGCAGAGGGGCAATGCTGGCACAGAATGGCATAGATCACATTGGTTGATGTGCAGGTGAATGAGCCTCTGATGGTGTGGCTGATGTGATTAGGTCCTTTCTTTCTGTTAGTCTCTAAGGTGCTACAAGTATTCCTTGCTTTCTTTACTAGTTACTAATGTACTTATTAATGTAGCCAATAAGGATACATTAAATGCAATTTTAAAATGACTGATGGCATCAAAAAAGCACATGTCCAAAAATTATTCTAGTGGGTGGGAATGAGGCAAAAAGGGGGGACAAGGAAACTTGTCAAATCTTCTATGACTAACAAAGTTATTACTGCTCAGGTTCTTTACAAACTCCACAGCTGCTAATAACCGAGGGGACGGAAATACTTACCCAGCGAGGTCACATTCTCATAGTTCTCCTGCATGACGTCTCTGTAGAGGGCTCTCTGAGTGGGGTCCAGCAGAGCCCACTCTTCCCTGGTGAAATACACAGCCACCTCCTCGAAGGTCACTGGCCCCTGAAACAAGAGTCCAACACTCAGTACCTGCTGCCACACTCACACTTTCAGTCAAACTGAAGCTTTGAGTAGAATGCAGTCAACACAGTTCCACCCCCAGACCACTGAGAGAATCCTGGAAACACCAGGGTGAGGGAATGAAGAGAGAGCCCCTCCTCTCTTCCAGTAGATCCATCACACACCTACTAGCCACAGACTGATACAGGAGATGGAGCCCCCAGCTGGGTCCCAGGAAAGCTCCCTGGTAGGAAGCCCAACACCCTCCTCATTGTGAAGAGCTGGATATGAAGGGAGGGGAATCTCCCCTAAGCCTGACTGGTGGGTGCCCCCTTCCTATCTCACAGCAGCTGCTGACTAGTTGGGTCAGGCTCCAGCACCGGGAGTCTTGTCAGTTTTCCTAGCCCCTGTCGGTGGATTATTTTCTGTTCAATAAATGAGGGTATTTCATCCTCCGAACTTCATGGGTCTGTTCCTAGAATCTAGGCCACTTATTAGACAACTCCCAGCAGGTTTGTCACACCCTGTCCTCCTCTCTCTCTCCACCCTCTGCATTTCCTGCCCTGCTCCAAGCTCCAAACCAGACTGTGCAAAACCTTCCCATCCCCGGTGTATTTTCTGTTCCCACCCTCCTGCAGGAACCCACCAGCAACCCCCCGATAATCCCTACCTGAATTGGCTCCACTGCAGCCATTTCTGTCCCATGTCGCGTGGGAAGTTGGGATGAACTGGAGGGAAGCATGGGCATCATTCTGCAGCCTGGCAGGGTGAGAAGGGGAGTTGTGGAGGTTTCAGAACAGGATCTACTTAGTGTCATGTCAAGATTCCCCCAGGCCCTTTCCCTGCAGACAGACATCCTAGACCAGGGTGGACAAACTTTTTGACCTGAGGGCCACATCCAGTTTGCAAAATTATATGGAGGGCCCCTCCCACTTCCCACCCCGACTGCCCCCTCAGAATCCCCTAATCATCCAATAACCTCTCCACCTCGTCACCTGACTGTCCCTTCTAAAGGAACAAAACCACCACCAGGACCCACCCCTAACCAATTCCCCTGCTCCCTGTCCCGAGTGCCTGAACCCCTATCCACCCTCCCACCCCCTAACCACCACCCTGAAACCCCATCCACTATCCAACCCACCCTGCTCACTGACTGAACCCCCGACCACCCCCCCAGCACCCCATAGCTGCTTGGTGGGATTCTAGGGGTGGGGGGCAGCCTCTCTGATGGGGGTCCGGATCGGAGGGTCTCATGGGTTGGATGTGGCCTGCAGGCCTTAGTTTTCCCACCCCTGTCCTAGAGTCTCCCATGCTGGGAAAATGCATCATCTCTTTATTACAGTGTAGACCTGATGCCTCCTGCCCAGCTAAGTCCACAGACAGATTTTTAACCCCTTTTCCTCCTTCCCCCCATCCTGTAACAAAGGGCTGGTCTTCACTAAAGGGGTAGATCAGCTGTAGATATGCAAATTCAGCTACGGCGTATCTACAGCCGACTTACTTGCCGTCCTCAGAGCGGTGGCGGTCGGCGACGGGGTCCCCGTCGACTCTAGCTTGCGCCTTTTGGCGAGCTGGAGTTCCAGAGTTGACGGGGGTGCAGCTGGCAATTGATTTATCACGTCTTGACGAGACGTGATAAATTGATCGCCAAAAGATCGATCCCTGCCGGCTCTAGTGAAGACCAGCCCTATGTCTCGGAACACAAGGCTAGAAAAGAGCAGAAGCAAAGGAGTCACTGTGTGGGATTCCCTCGGACAGTGACCCCACAGCAGCCACACCACAGCAGGGGGAATATGGAGTCAGGAACTGGCTTTTCCTCTGTCTGATCCTTTTCTTGTTCACTGGAAAGTGATTCTCCCCAGGGATGCTGCATTACATGTGTCTGGGTGGACTAGAGAGCTGGAAATCTCTCTCCTCACTCATTTCTACCACTGCCCCTTTCAGTCTCTCCTTCCCCTGTCCTCTCTCCCAGCACCTCCAGTTAGGGAAGTCATATTCCTGGCTTCTTTGTTCCCTCATGGCTGGATTTTCTCCTGCCAATTGCTAATGGGAGGAGAAATGAGCAAGGAACAGCAGGTAATTGATATCTGTGGCTCAGAATTTATATTAACAGAGCCCAGGTCTGTCCTAGGAGGCTAGTACCAGCTAGAACAGGGGTCTCCAAACTTTTTTGCACTGTGCAACCCTAGTAGAAAAAAAAATTGAGCCAGCACCCCCATGGGGGAAGCTTCACCCAGCCCTGCCCTATCCCCACCCCCACCCTGCCCTATCCCCACCCCCATCCACTCCCTCCCACTTCCCCTGACTGCCCCCTCTGAACCTCCCCTCCTTGTCCCCTAATTGCCCCCCTTGGGCCGGTCCCACTGCACCCAGCTCTTCCAGCGGGGCCAGACCAGGTCTCCGCTGTGGACCCTGGTCGGGTCTTTGCTGTACCGTAGTTACCGGGGCTGGGTTAGGTCTTCACCATGGCACCCGGCTCCCAGGGCTAGGGCCCACTGCGGCACTCTGCTCTGAGAGCCGGGGCACCGTGCACCCCTGTGGGTTGTCTCACACACCCCTGGGGGTGTACGCACCCCAGTTTGCAGACCACTGGGCTAGAGAAAGTCATCACCTGGGCCAGGCAGAGAAGACGCTTTAATTAAGGTCACTTCCCAGAACAGAAGCCCACCGGGGGAGCAGCAGCAATGCCTGGTCTTCCAAATCACAATGGAGGCTTCAGCATCTGATCCAGGAAGCTGAATTAGTTGTTATGAGGTAAAACCTGAGTATTTCACATCAATATTTGTTAAATGAATAGAGAGGAAATGGGCAACATTTGAAAACATTTTATATCCATATTAAAAAGTCTGAGAAAAGGGGTAAATCTGAGATTCTCTTAGTTTTTTATAGTTAGAGGGACAGAGGAAAAATCACAGCACATACTCAATTAGAAATAGACAACTAGAGAGAAGGGGGCAAATCTTTAGGGCAATGGTCCCCAACGCGGGACCATTGCCGGTGGGCAATGCCTGTGGGTGCCATGGTGCCTGCTGGGGCATTTATGTGCACCTGTGGTAGTATGTCTGCCAAAAAAAAATGAAGTGCCTGCTTCCACTGTGCCAACATTTTGGAAGACACAGCGACAAATGCTGCAGTGCCGCCAAAACCAGACACTTCGGAGGCCTTTCGGCAGACATGCGTCAAGTGTGAGAGGACACAGTATAGCACAGGAATGTGGTATTGGCCCAAAAAAGTTGGACCACTGATTTAGGGTATTTTATATCAATCTTTGCCAAGAATATGTGGCACAAAGGAGATTTGATAACATGAGCTGGGGGAGGGATAACTCAGTGGTTTGAGCATTATCCTGCTAAACCCAGGATTGTGAGTTCAATCCTTGAGGGGGCTATTTAGGGATCTTGGGCAAAAAAATCTATCAGGGAACAGTACTTGGTCCTGCTAGTCAAGGCAGGGGATTGGATTCACTGACCTTTCAAGATCCTTCCAGCTCTATGAGATAGGTATATCTCCTCATATTTAACACCAAGATTTTATACTGCTATTAAATAACCAGTGGAAAAGGGGGACTCTTGGACCGGATTTTATGTTACTTTCCAATACATAAACACAAAGTGATGGTTTCTCCACCCCACCCCCACCATTCACATGGGCCATAGGGAACAATTTGGGGAGCTGTTTTAAGAGGGCAAGGGAGCTGGCAGGCTCCCTGGACTAAGGAAGATGGCAGCAGTGGGGGATGGGCAGGTGACCGGCTGGGGGCAAATGTACTGGCAGTTTAGAAGCAGCAAGTAAGATTGGGAAACTGGGGTCTGGACAGTCCCCATGGGGGACACCTGCACCTCCCTTCCCCACCCTGGCAGAGAACAGACATCTCAGCCCATCCCCCATCCAGGGGCAGCCATGTTTTGGGGAATAACTCAGGGCAACAATTTCCCACCTGATCTGTACAAGGACTAATCCCTGCAGATAACATGGGAGGGGAAATCCCCCACATGAGAGGGGATTTGAAATGGACATTTGAGGATCACGGAGAGACCAGGGGGAATGAGGAGAGAGGAGCGAGCTGATCACGGGGGGGGGGATACGGAGAGATACGGAGAGAAAAGGGGGGAACTGGAGAGAATTTGTATCGGGGGGAGGCGAGTGGCACCAACAGGGACCGGATCCAATTAACTCCCCACCCCCCGCCCGCTGCTTCCCCCCCCCTGGGGATTTCCTGGCTCCACAGAGACAGTTCAAGCCCCCCGTGTCCCACTGACCTTCCCCGCCCGACACCCCCCCCACACACACACACCCTAGGGGACCCCTCCGCCCGACACCCCTCTCCCCCCTGCACCACAGGAGACTCCCCCACCTGACACCCCCCTCCCCCCGCACCACAGGGGACCCCCCCACCTGACAAACCCTCCCCCTGCCCCACAGGGGACCCCCCCGCCCGACACCCCCCTCCCCCTGCCCCACAGGGGACCCACCTGACAACCCCACCCCCCGCCCCACAGGGGACCCCCCGCCCGACGCCCCCCTCCCCCCCACACCACAGGGGACCCCCCGCCCGACACCCCCCTTCCCCCCACACCACAGGGGACCCCCCGCCCGACACCCCCCTCCCCTGCACCACAGGGGACCCCCCGCCCGACACCCCCCTCCCCCCGCCCCACAGGGGACCCCCCGCCCGACACTCCCCTCCCCCTGCCCCACAGGGGACCCCCCCGCCTGACACCCCCCTCCCCCCACCTGACACCCCCCTTTCCCCACCCCACAGGGGACCCCCCCGCCGGCCCCAGTCTCTGCCCCCCCATCACAGCGGGGCCAGTGCCAGATCCACTGGGGCTGAGGCAGCTCCGAGGCTTTTCCCCAGTTCCCGGGCCCGGAAGTGATGTTGGGCAGGGGGAGGCTGAGCCGGGCTCCCCCACTGCTGTTCCCTGGTGCAGGGGGAGGAGAAGGGTCTGTGCCGGGGAGACCTTCATGACCCCCCCGCCGTGCCTGGCCCAGGCCCCGCCCCCGCTGGAGCCGCCCTGGTGAGTGAGGAGCTGCCGCCTCCAGGTACTGGCACGAGCCCCGGGGGCGGGGCTGGGGGCGGGGCGGTGACTCCGCCCCAGTGTCCGGGGGACCCGGCCTCTCGCAGCACCGGGATCTGCTCCCGGGGGCCCCGCCTGCGGGGGGGTCGGAGCTGCTGTCCCCGCAGGAGACCAACAACCCCCCCAGCCCGGTCCGGCTCTGGGGGCGGTGCATGACAATGGTGGATTAACCTATAAGCAATAAAATCACGTGTTTAGGGACCCAAGAGAAAAGGGGCCCCAAGAGCAACAACAAATGGTTACAAAATTACAAGTTTGCACAGCCTTAAATTAAACACAGTCTCAATTAATGTCTTGGGCCCGAGTCCAGGGCCTCAGGGCCCCTTGTGCCTGGCTAGATAAAGCTCATCAATCTTTTATTTAAACGCGACATTGTGATTTTTAAAAAAAATCCCCCAACGTTTCATCGATTACACTTTGTGAGTAACAGCTGGGTTGTGAATGGGGGTGAGAGTTGAAGGGGGGGCCCATTGCTTGGCTGTGCTTAGGGACCCAGGATGACAATGGTGGGAGGTGAGTGTGGTGCAGGGGGGACCTGAGGGATCCTCCCCTGGAGCTCACTGCTGCCTTCAGGGAGAGGGCTGGGGGAATAGTCCCCTCTGAGCCTCACCCTGGGGCAGCCTGACTGCACCCAAACTCCTCCTCCCCAGCCCTGTCCCACCCCAGAGCCCTCACCCCCTGTGCCCAACCCTCTGCCCCAGTCCTGAGCCCCCACTTCAAACCTCTCAGCCACATCCCTCACCCCCAGACCTCTGCCTGAGCCCCTCCCACACCACAAAACCCCCAGACTCACCCCCTCCCACATGACAAAACCCCATCCCCACCACAAACCCCTGGGGAGCTCCCTGGCTGGCCACCACCTCAGCCACCTCTTGCCTCATAATCTAGGTTCTTGGCCCTCTCCTGGTCATGGCCTCGCTTGAAGGCCCAGAGGAAAAAGAATCAAGCACGTGTGTAGCAGAGGATGGTTTCGATCCATCGACCTCTGGGTTATGGGCCCAGCACGCTCCCACTGCGCCACTCTGCTACCTCTTGAGTGATACTGTCCAGCACCCAGCCGCCAACACCCACACTAGCAGCCTGTGAGCTCTAGCACAGGCAGGAAGCTGCACAGGCTGCTAGAGAACAGCCCTGGCAACAGCCCAGGCAACAGCAGGTATGTGTTTCTGTGGCACAATGGGTCAGTGTGTTTGGCTGTTAACCAAAAGGATGGTGGTTCGAGCCCACCCGGGGATGGTTGTGATCCTTTTCTCCTCAAGACTTGCTGAGACACTCAAAGGTCATGGTGCTGGCTGCCACAGCCCCCATTGGACCCAGGGGACCTGCTAAGGGTGCTTGTCCTGTGTGCCAAGGTTGCTGGTCTGTGTGAGGGGGATGATGGGCAAAATCAGGGATGGGGCTAAAGGTGATGGAGTTAAGAGCAGGGGTGAGGTGCTGCCTGAGGGTGACAGGGGCAAGAGGGGTCACAGTGATCCTGGTGGGCTGAGACCCCAGTGTTTGCACAAATAGGGTGGGGGCAGAGCGGCTTTCTTTATTTCCCCTCCCCAGACAACACCTCTCAGCATGGGCTTCCCAGGGCTGGGTTCTCACAGGCCCAGGCATCCTAGTCACTGCAGCTCCTCTCTGTCTGACATAACCTACTGAGGGGTTGTAGGAGACTTAATTAATTGAACTGTTTTAGATTAACCCCACTCAGAAACAAAGAATCTCTCACCAGTGCATCTGATGGCATAAAGTCTCCATAGTAGTTACACATTTGTCTTATCTGCTGCTGGGGATCCCTGAATTCCCTGATTCCCTACATTACTCTGATCACTTCACCCTTTAGCTTTGGTCTTCTGCAGATGCCTGCCATTGTGCTAGTTAATTTTTATTTTAACAACAAATACTCCTTGAAAATATGCAGAAGTAAATACTTGCTAGTAATTTAGCAATGACTGTGCTTCTGGTATTGCACTTGCTATGTTCATTTTTTTACTGTGATTGCTCATTTGGAACTTTTAATTCTAACTTTTTCTTATTTTTAGAGCAGAGGTTTATTCTCTTGGCTCATCTGACTTCAAGTGGGACTGAACTTCTAGCCTGGTCTCAAAACTTTGTTTTCATTCCATTAGGGTTACCATATTAGCTCCACCCCAGAACCCCATCCATCTAACCCCCCTCCCTGTCCCTTGACTGCCCCTCCAAAAATTCCCTGCCCCTTCTCTAACCCCTGCCCCCCGACTGTGCAGCTCAAAACAGTGTGTAGGGCTCCGAGCTCAGCCAGACATGCTGCCATGCTCCCCAGCTCAAGGCACAGCTTGGTCCCACATGCTGGGCAGCAGGGGAGCGGCAGAGCCTGGCTCTGAGAATGGAGGGGAAAGAGGGGGTTGGAGGAGTGAGAGTAGGGATGTGCTGCTACAGCTGCCGGAAGCTATGGGAGAGAGCCCAACCCCGCACACTGCAATGTGGGAAATCCCGAACATTTTTAGACTTTTCCAAATTCCCCCGGATGCTATTTTTATCCAAAAAAGCCAGACATGTCCAGGAGAATCCAGACAAATGGGAACCCTAATTCAATCCATCAAAGGTTATTGCATTTTGCAACTGTAGTTTTGCCTCTCAATCCCGCCCTTAGTGTTTTTTCACAGGCCATTGCTTGTGTGTAGAACTTGTTTTGCAAATATTCACAAAAGGCAGTGTGCTATTGTAACACCAACAGTGATCATACCTGGGTCTCTGGAGATTAGTGCATGAACCTCTCCCCTACAGAATGGTCTAAAATCCAGCTGCTCGTTAGCTAAGGCTGTAGAACAGACCCAACCAAATCTCACTCTCTCATTCTTTCTTTCTGCTGCTAGATGAGACAGGAACACCACACCCAGGAGGTGTGGGGGTTACACAATCTCATGTAACATCCTTCTCAAAGGGAGAAATCTATTGTCATTTTTGCTGATCTTTAGACCTGCCCTAGTGGATCAGACTAATAGTCTGTTCAGTCCAGTGTCCTGTCTTCTGACAGTGCCCAGTGCTGGGTTCTTCTGAGGGAATGAACAGACCAGGCAATCAGTGAGTGAACCATCCCATCGGCCCCACCCAGCATCTGACAGACAGAGGTTTAGTGACACCCGGAGTATGGGGATTCATCCCTGATTATCTCGGCTAATACCTGATGTATCCTGAGGAACTGATCAAATTGTTTTTTTAACCCATCTATAGTTTTGGTCTCAAAACATCATGAACACACATCGACAACCCCAAGAGGGCTTGACAACCACCAGAATTCTGAGAACAGGAGTTATACACCGCAAGGGAAAGAAATGTTAATAAAGATATGAGATTTTGTTCTCATGTGCCTCTTTGTTCCTGAGCCTTTAGGGTGCAGTAAGGCCACTGCCACAATATGTGGAGCATAAACACCTCCATAAATCTTGGTCTCTCCTAGCACTTCTCTTGTTACAAGAGGCTCACAACCGTGAAGGGACTCCAACCTTCAATCTGCTGATTAGAAGTCAGACACCTTATCCATTAGGCCACACGGTTATGCTGGAATGCCTTACAGATATCTGTCTTCGAACAGTCACCTGTCATCTTGCAATGATCTCTGAGCCCTCTTCACCTGCCTGTCTGGAACTCCAGAACCCTACCTCTGCATGGAGCCAGATATGTTCCTCCCTCCCCTGGAGCATGCTGATTCTGTGAGTGCCCACAGGGCAGGAAATTTGGCTCTGAATGAAGCCAAACAGGCTGCTAGGAGCCTCATCGTAATAGGGCTGGGTCGTGGGGCTGGATAAGGGGCAATATGTTAGGATTGCTTAGTTAAATTTCAATAAAATGATTGGTTAAGGAATAGCTGAGAATATTACTATATAAACTGAGGTGAAACAGGAGGGGGAAGGGAAATTGAAATCATGTTTGTTAAGTGGGGGGAGAATGGGAACGGGGACACACACAAGACTGTGTTGTCAGACCTGTGAAGGGAGACGTGGGGTAAACGCTCTGTGGTGTCAGAGCTGGGAAGGGGGATCTGATGGGTGGGTCACAGAAACCCCCTTGTGACTGCCACTTGATGTGCTGAGACTACCTCTGAGCTCAGTATCAGAGGGGTAGCTGTGATAGTCTGGATCTGTAAAAGTGACAGAGTCTTGTAGCACCTTATAGACCAGGGGTCTCCAAACTTTTCAGCCCGAGGGCCGCATTAACTATTAAATAGCGGTTCGGGGGCCGACAAGATAAGAGGGCGGGGGGGGGGGGAGGCGGGTGTAAGAGGGCTGGGGGGGGGGGGGGGGGCAGGGCCGGCGACAGGAATTTTGGGGCCCCGTACGGCAGACCATACGGGGCCCCCCCCGCCAGTCTCCCGCCGCCCGTGGCCCCCCCCGCCCCCGGCCAGTCTCCCGCCACCTGCGCTCCCCCCCCCTGCCTCCCGCGCCCCCCCGCCGATCTCCCGCCGCCCAAGGGCCCCCCCCCCACCGGTCTCCTACCTCCCGCGCCCCCCTCCCGTCTCCTGCCTCCCGCGGCCCCCTCCCCCCGGGTCCCCACCCACCCCCCAACTGACCCACCCAGCCCGGTCTCTCACCCCAAAACCTCCTTTCCTCCAACCCCCCCCCAAATGACCCACCCAGCCAGGTCTCTCACCCCAAAACCTCCTTTCCTCCAACCCCCCCCCCCCAACTGACCCACCCAGCCAGGTCTCTCACCCCAAAACCTCCTTTCCTCCCACCCCCCCCCCAACTGACCCACCCAGCAGGGTCTCTCACCCCAAAACCTCCTTTCCTCCCTCCCACCCCCCCCCCCAACTGACGCACCCAGCAGGGTCTCACCCCAAAACCTCCTTCCCTCCCACCCACCCCCCAACTGACGCACCCAGCAGGGTCTCTCACCCCAAAACCTCCTTTCCTCCCACCCCCCACCCCCAACTGACCCACCCAGCAGGGTCTCTCACCCCAAAACCTCCTTTCCTCCCACCCCCCACTGACCCACCCAGCAGGGTCTCTCACCCCAAAACCTCCTTTCCTCCCACCCCCCACCCCCAACTGACCCACCCAGCAGGGTCTCTCACCCCAAAACCTCCTTTCCTCCCACCCCCCACCCCCAACTGACCCACCCAGCAGGGTCTCTCACCCCAAAACCTCCTTCCCTCCCACCCACCCCCCAACTGACGCACCCAGCAGGGTCTCTCACCCCAAAACCTCCTTTCCTCCCACCCCCCACCCCCAACTGACCCACCCAGCAGGGTCTCTCACCCCAAAACCTCCTTTCCTCCCACCCCCCACCCCCAACTGACCCACCCAGCAGGGTCTCTCACCCCAAAACCTCCTTTCCTCCCACCCACCCCCCCCCAACTGACGCACCCAGCAGGGTCTCACCCCAAAACCTCCTTCCCTCCCACCCACCCCCCCCCCAACTGACCCACCCAGCCCGGTCTCTCACCCCCCCAACTGACCTGCTCAACCCGGTCTCTCCCCACAGACCGGTTCGCTGCGTGGCTGTGTGGCGCGTCCCGGCCCCAGCTCCCAGCCGTCCCTGCAGCCGAGCACGTGGCGCGTCCCGGCCCCAGCTCCCAGCCGTCCCTGCAGCCGAGCACGTGGCGCGTCCCGGCCCCGCGGCTGGCGGCGGCGGCCGAGCGCGCGACGCTTCTTAGGCCCCGCGGCTGGCGGCGGCGGCCGAGCGCGCGGCGCTTCTTAGGCCCCGCGGCTGGCGGCGGCGGCCGAGCGCGCGGCGCTTCTTAGGCCCCGCGGCTGGCGGCGGCGGCCGAGCGCGCGGCGCTTCCAGGCCCCGCGGCTGGCGGCGGCGGCCGAGCGCGCGGCGCTTCCAGGCCCCGCGGCTGGCGGCGGCGGCGGCCGAGCGCGCGGCGCTTCCAGGCCCCAGCGCGGAGCCAAAAATATCTCCGCGGGCCGGATGAGAGGGCCTCGCGGGCCGCATCCGGCCCGCGGGCCGTAGTTTGGAGACCCCTGTTATAGACCAACAGATTTTAGGGATCATGAGCTTTCGTGGGCTAAGACCCACTTAATCAGATGAACGTTGTGGAAATCTCCAGAGGCAGGTATAAATATGCAGGCAAGAAAGCAAGGTAAATACAATCGGGGAGGGGCTCATCTGGAGGTGTGAACACCCAGAGAGGAGAAACTGCTTTTGTAATTGGCGAGCCATTCACAGTTAATATTACCTCTGAGCCCGTTTTCCCTGTCAGCTTGGGACTTCAGTACCCTGTCTAGTTGAGCCAGACACACTAGCCTGCTGCAAACCCAGACCCAGGTCTGAACCACGTACCCCAAAAGCTGCAGACTTAACTGAAAACAGTTTAAGTGCTCCTGTCTCCAGCATCCAGGCATCCAGTTTCCAATGGGATCCAAACCCCAAATAAATCAGTTTTACTCTGTATAAAGCTTATACAGTGTAAACTCATAAATTACCCTCTCTGTAATGTTGATCGAGAGATATGTGCAGCTGTTTGCTCCCCCAGGGACTAATTACTTGCTCTGAGTTAATTAATAAGCACAAGTGATTTTATGAAATATAAATAGTAGTATTTAAGTGGTTCCAAGTAATAACAGACAGAACAAAGTAAATTATCAAGGAAAATAATACAAAAACATGCACATTTAAACCTAATACAGTAGGCAACTGAATACAGATGATCATGTCACCCTCAGAGATGTTCCAATAAGCCTCTTTCACATATTAGCCTCCTTTCTAGTCTGGGCCCAATCCTTTCCCCAGTGCAGTCCTTGTTCCAGGTCAGGTGGTAGCTAGGGGATTTCTCATGACTGCAGCCCCCCTTTATATACCTTTGCCACAAGGGGAATTTTTTCTCTTTGGTCCTCACCCCTCCTTCTAAATGGAAAAGCACCAGATTTAAGATGGATTCCAGTACCAGGTGACATGCCCTTTGATACCCCCAAACTTCATTCTTCCCAGCTTTGTAATGATACCGTACAAGAGACCTTTCGCATGAAACATATTCCAGTTACATTATATCCACACTCATCAGCATATTTTCATAAAAGAATATGGAGTGCAATGTCCCAGGGGACACGGGGTAAATGCTCTATGGCATCACAGCTGGGATCAGAGCAATGGGGAACAGTCTGTATGGGCATATAGAAATAAGCCCAACTGGTGTCAAGGCTTTGGAATATGCTTGCTTTCAGAAAGAAACCCCAAAAACACCACATTCTCTGTGCTTTGGACTTCTGGTCTTTTGCTGCTTGCTGTCTGCGTGACAAGAACCAGGGAAGTAGGAGGGTGAAGGGAAAACCCTGTAACAAAACTGACATGACCGGATACCCAAGAGATAAGCCTTTTAATACACTTTGGAATTCATCAGGGATTCCCACAAGGACTGATGAGGAGGAGATGGTAAATACAGTAAAACCTCGATTTAACGGACCTCGATTTAACGGACATCGGATGCAATGGACAAAATTTGTAAGAAAGTCTGATGCATCCGAAATCAGTTTGTCGAGGGCTCCGCCGGGGTTTGAGCTGGGGGCGGGCTACCGCCCGCCCCCCCCCGGCAGCAGGCAGGCTGCCTGGAGGGTCCCAGGAGCCGGGACCGTGCAGGCTTGCTGCCGGCTCCCTGCTGCCTCCCCGATCCAGGCAGCGGGCGGGCTGCCTGCTGGCTCCCCGCTGCCAGCCCGCCCGGGTCCCGGCTGCTGGGACCCGGGCGGCAGCTAGCAGCCCGCCCGGGTCCCCGGCTGCTGGGACCCGGGTGGGAGCTGTCAACCCGCCCACCTGGGTCCCCGGCTGCTGGGACCCGGGTGGGAGCTGTCAACCCACCCGTCCGGGTCCCAGCAGCCGGGACCCGGGCGGGCTGACAGTTCCCGCCTGGGTCCCAGCAGCCGGGACCCGGGCGGGCGGGCTGACAGCTCCCGCCTGGGTCCCAGCAGCCGGGACCCGGGCGGGCGGGCTGACAGTAAAACCTCCATATAACGGACTAATTCAGGCAAGGGGGTGTCCGTTAAATCCGAAAGTCCTGTTATTTAATAATTTAAAAAAATTATTAAATAACGGACTTTCGGCTTTAACGGACACCCCCTCGCCCGAATTAGTCCGTTAAATCGAGATTTCATGCATTTCGATCCTTTTCTTGTTTTATATCTTTCCCCCATAAGGCTTAACCACTGACACTGGCATGGATCCACAGGATCTGTGCAATTGCCTGGCTTTTAACCCTTCTTGGGAGGTGACCCGCAATGGGTCCCACTCTTCCACAAGGATGGACCATGTAACTTCAACACCTGACACTGAGCCTCTGACTTCAACACTCCTATGTGAATCTGTGAGATCTGCCAACAGGTCCAGCTGAACGACACTCCCGTTCAGAGACTGATCCTCATTCAATGCACAGAGCAAGCTTTTGCTGTGACACTGGGCAGACTTTTAAAACATAGCAGGGTTTATTAGTCAACTGAAACACAGCATTGGCACAGAAAAGCAAAGAAGACAAAGTAATCCATACTGGCCATTGTCCCTGAGCCATGCTGCTGTAGAAAACAGTTTGGTTTCCTCTCACTCTGCCTGTCCATTTGCCTTTGTTCCAGTAGAGCTCCCTGCACCTGCAAGCCCAGTTCTTCCTGCTCCCAAAAACATAACAAGTCCATGTCTGCTTCACTCAGCCAAGCTAAAATCCTCCCATCGACAGGTGACAATTTTCCCCTCATCTCTGTTGGATATTCCATTGATGTGGGTTGGTCCCAGCCAGTCCTTTATGACACATTCATATCACCCCATGACAGCTGCATGAAAAAACACCTCATGTCTCCTGCTCTTTCCAATCATAGCAATACCAGTCACAGAGGGAAACTGAGGTGTGTATTGGATCATAAAAGTATCACCAAAATTCCCCCTTCTATTTCACACACACTGCTCACAGCTCTTGGAGAGAAAGCAAAGCACAGGAACATGACCAGTTCAAACCTAATGGAGTGGTGAGATTCCCCCACTCTCTGTTTTCCTTTCTGTCTCAGGTATTACCCTTTAATGGTGGGTGCTATGTTGGTTTAGGCTCTCCTGTATGGTTATCATTACTATTCAATAAATAACCCTTATAGTTAAGTTGGTTGCTTCTCTCTTGCTCTCTGAATTTTACTCGTTTGTGTTTTTAGCTTCCCCCATTTACTCTGCAGCAACACTTCTTTCACCTAAGCCAAAGATCCCTGTAGTTCCCCATAGGACTGTGGGGTTTGCTCATCAGGTGGGTTACTACCAGCACAATTGTAACGTGAAAGTGGGATAGGGACGTGTTAAACTTGGGGCACATTGCGGGGGGGGGGGGGGGGGCGGGGGAACAGCTGAAAGTGCTGCTCAACCCAGATGATCAAGACCAGGAGCACATAAGGGGACCAGTTTGAAAGTGCTGCTTAACCCAGCCCACTGAGCACAGGGATAAATGAGGGGATCAGATGGAGAGTGCTGATAGATCCAGTCCTCTCAGGTGTGTGGGTGTGTGTTCATGTGTTCATCTAGTTTTAGGGCTGGAGGAACCTCTCCAGTGCCGCATCCTCTCACACCCGGGCATGTTCGACAGCTGCATTGTTGAACTAGCCCAGGCCTCAGTGAGGTCACTGTCCCCCCATCCCAAACCTTAAAACTGGGACATGGTGCACCACTGCCAATCAGAGTGCACTAGTGTAAATTCTGTCTATACTAAGGGTTTCCACCAGTGGCTCTCACACCAGTATTGCAGAAACCTTCAGTACCCAGAACAGCAGTACAGTGGCACTAGAACTGGGATCTATTTCTAGCTCTGTCACAGACAGCCTGGGTGACCTTGGACACATCAATGTTTTGCCTCTCAAATTTAGTGTATTTACCCAGCTGCCCACTCACTGGAGTCTCCTCTCTCTCCAGAGCTGCT